>SKCR01053284.1:0-57172 GCA_019454045.1 Zanthoxylum bungeanum | reverse complement strand
TAGTTTATTTGAGGTAGCCCCCAAAGATAGTGGAATTAGTGTTTTTATTCAAAAAAAAATCTAACCATGCTCTTACTTAGTAACCAGATATCTTGCGTCAACAAGAAGTGATTGTTCGTGTAAAACGGTAGAGCTTGAGTTAGTATAATAAAAAAAAAATGTGTGAATAAGTTCGATTCCGTAGCCTCTTTAACTCGAGTAATTAAGTCTGTAGGGTTTTTTAACACTTAGTGCCATAAGGCCAACTGGTATGAGAGTCACTGGTTTAAGCTCGTTACATGGATTAAAGAGAAAGCTTAAGGAAATCAGACATTTTTCTTTTTACTATCTGAGATCCGACCAATTAAGTATGTAGGGGTGTCTTAACACCTAGTGCCCTAAAGCCAACTAGTTTAGGAGTCACTGGCCCAAAGATCGTTACAAGGATTTAAGATGTATTATTTTTATTTAAAAAAATACAAACAAACTATTTTTGTATTTATAAATAAACTTTCATTGTCAAAAAGTGTGAACTCTAATGTAATTTTAGGACAAAAATATTACTTTCTTTTCAACAAGACCTGTGAATATTGTAGGCACAATGAATTAATTGATACCTTGTTTTATGTGTGTATGGAAGAAGGGTAAGAAGTACATGAGAATTTACTTGTTTGATCATTTAGAAATAAAGAAAACAATTATTAATTTGGATAAGAATTTATCTTTTTAAAGTTTTTCGCTTAAATTAATAGAGACTAGTAATAAGCCGGTTGGGGGTACGATGAACACTAAAAAGTGCACATTTATTAAAAGAAAAATCAATCATTTTACACTTGTAGTTTCATTAATCCCCTTAATTTAGCATATTAATTAAATTTATGTTTTATATATTTATTGTGATTTTTATCTTTTATGTAGGTGAAATAATACTTTGGATGCATATCTAGAAAAATGGATTTGACATTTGAATTTTGGAGGCCAAAAATTTAATAGGGCGTTCTAATAGTGTACAACCATGTGCAATGTTCATATTTTGGCCATAACTTTTTACTCTGATATCGGATTGAAGTGATTTTCTAATTCTGAAGTTTTCAAGACCGAAATTGACAAAGAAGCTAAAGTGTGTTTTATGTAAAAGTCATTGTAAAATAATAAAATATATATATATATAATATATATATATATATATATATATATATATTTGTAAATTTCTCCACCAAACATTAGAATTTGGTAGAGCAATTGGTGGAGCAATTGGTGGAAGCAATTGCCAAATACATGTGGATCGACCCTGAACTTACCATGTTATTTTATTACTTCGACACTCTTATACTTGAGAGTAAAGAACCACTTTTTGAGCGTGTCATACCCCAAGAAAATAATTCAAGTAGATAAGATGATGGTGTATATCGTGAGCTAAACATGGACGTGATGTCATGACCCGAATCAGTACACGATGTCAGGATGTGAGTAAACCAGTCAAGTCGGGTGCTGATTTGATAAGGTTAGAACAAAACCTAAATTTAAGTCAGAATGATAAGGTCAGATGCTATGTTCAGGCCAGAGCTTATGAACGTCATTTTTTAATTCTAGAATCTAACTCGAGGCTCTGAGTTTCTGATTTTGATGAGGCTATGAGGTTCTGATTTTGGGGCTCCGACGAGGTCCTGATGCAGGTCAGGTAATGAGGTAATGAGGTCATGATTTTGAGATTCTGAGGATGAGGTTCCGATCCTGATGTCCTTAAGTTTTGAGATTCAAACTCTTATTTTGGGGGTCTAATTCTGATGAGGTTCAGGTTCCGAGTTCTGAATATCTGACTCTGAAATCTGATCCTGATTCTGGCTCTGATTCTGAGGTGATTATGAGGATCTGAATCTGGTTTCTAGTTCTGCCTCTGACTCTGAGTATGAGGTTTCGATCCTGATTCCGAGGTTTTAGTTATGACATTGATGTAGATCTGACTTTCAGGATCTGGCTCATGATCTGCTTCTAGTTCTGACTTTCTGGTTTTTCTCTAAGGATCTGAATCAGATTCTAATTCCGAGTGTTCTAATATGATGTTATACTTTAGCACTCATACATGTGTGGTTAGAGAATTACAATCAGGAGCAACAGATCAGTGTTAGCCTAAAGTCTGGCGCTTCAAAATTAAATGTGCATGATTTCCTCCATAATTTCCTCCAACAATTGCAAGACGTGAGCAGGAACATGGAGGAGCGTAGGTTGCGGGACATGGTAGTTACAGGATCATGGAGGAGCACTTGAAGGAAGTTGAGGAGCATTATAAGACAGTTATTTTCAGGAGCTATAAAATCCAAATAGAAGACAAGAGGATGACTCTCCAACACTCATGTCAAAAAAATCAACATGTCATTTTCTTTTTAGTTATACTATGTAGCTAATCTTCAATTACTCTCTTAGTTAGTCAGCACTTAGTTAGTTTTCTTTCAAGCATTCTTTTGTCTTTTAATTCTAGTAATACTCAATTTCTTAGTTCCTGTAATTTTAGATCTTTCAATTCTAATAAATTACAAGTTCCAATAGCGTTTCTTTTAATTCTAAGTCTATTATTAGCATCATCCTAGATTCCAATTGCATATCCATTGTAGGTTTTGGAAATCCATTTTACAATCGTTTGTTAAAATTCAATTTTTCATATTGAGGATTTATTCCTCTGGCATGCCCGCGTTCAACCCAACTTTTGGAGCTAACAGTATTTTTTGGCACACCTAGTGGGACCCACTAGAAGGATGCCACCAAAGACAAGAAGTAATTTTGGAAAAGACATTGCCACATCTCATGATGAGAAAGATGCACCTACAACAATAAGGTAAGAAGGAAAGGTTCCACACCCAGAAAAACAAATTGAGAAAAAACTATCTCATCTTGCAATTCATAGTCAATGAAATTAGACTCCGGTGTGATTTATTATTGGAGTCTCAGATGATACAGTCCACCTAACAATTTCAGTACCGATCTACTTTTACAGATATAATATCCAGGAGAATGAAGGCAAGCCGAGATGCTTGACAAAGAGCCATGAGAAAATCTTGCAGACTTTAAAGAGAATGAAGCAACATATGTATGGGCAAACTTCCAACTTCAGGATTAAGAGGAATGAAAGCCAGAAAGTGATTTATAGGCTAGTAAGACATAAGGAACTCGGGGTTAAATCCTCTGGAGGATCTTACGAGACACACCGTCTCTATGTATTGAATCCTCACCCGCCTCCTCTTCCCCCAAAGGAAGATATATACCAATCGCCTCACAGGAGAGAAGAAGTGGGAGGATTACAGACAAAGGTTTTAATAGGATCTATGTTACCAATGGCCGTCATTTTGGCAATGGTAGGCTCGTGGCTCCTCAGCAGTTCTTTGGAGCCACCAATTTTAACAACCATCTTGCAGTTTATAAGGAGGGAGCGCATACATGAATGGGCTCGGGGGGCAATCCTCCACTATTTTTAACAGAGGAAATCCTTCTCCAGTGCACATTCCCTAGCACGTGGATGCAAAAACAGTAAAAGAAGTGATGCAGGAACTCTATGGATCATGGCTGAGGCAAATCGGCCATCTCGAATTTCACAAGGCTTATCCTGATGCAGTTGACTGAGAAAACCAATATCCTATGGGATACCGAATTCCATACTTTTCACTATTTGCTGGAGAGGATGAGCAATCCTCATTGGAGCACATAGCCAGATTCACCATCCAGTGTAGAGAATTGGAAAATTATGACAACTTTTCAAATTTTAAACTAAGGTTGTTTCCCAATTCCTTGACAGTAATAACTTTTACCTGGTATGTTAATCTTCCTAGAAATTTAGTGTTCACTTGGCAGGAGATGGAGATGCAGTTTCATACTAAATTCTTCAGAAATGAACCGGAGGTGTGCATAGCAGAACAATCTATGGGGTGACGCAGAAGAGTGGATAAACAGCATATCGATTTATCGCTAGTTTTAAGAAGATGAAGAACCGATGCAAGATTTACTTGTCAAAGACATAATTTGTAAAAATGCCCCAAAGAGTCTTGGCTATAAAGCCGAGGAACAAATTCCAAGGAATGGAATTCAGGGATTTTTATGAGTTAGTTGTTAAAGTGGCAGAGTATGATAAACTGTTGAGGAAAGAAAGCCACTGAAGGAAAGTAGCTACGGGAACTTACTGTCAAGAGGTGGATACTCAAGAAATAGCAGTAGCAGATCTCAATAGTTCAGGATCTTGTATATGTCATCTCCTAGTTAAGAAAACACCATAAGTATGGAAGAAGACGACCAATTCCAGTGCTTCACAATTTTCCTTTGATGTTGCCAAAACCAATGAGATTTTTTATTTCCTCCCAAAGGAAAAGTTTTTAACCTTACCTCATGATCAAAAAATTCCTTCCAATGAGTAGCTCAAAGGAATAAAGTATTGTAAGTATCACAATTCTTACAACCATTTAACTAACTCTTGCTGAGGTTTTAAAAGTGTGGTGCATGACAGAATTAATAAAGGAGTTATGAAGTTTCTGAGAAAAATGAGGCGACATGCTGGTGGATGAAGACTCATTCCCCCTAATGGCTAATTGAATACTGCCACTTTTAGAGAGATATTGTATTTGAAGAGGAAGCAGAAAGGAAAGAACACAGAAATCTATCCAAGAAAGGTGATCGGTAAGATTTGGGTTCCCAATAAGTACTTGGTGTAGGAAGATCAAGCATGATATAGTCGTGGAAATGAGAACACAATCAGAAATCGATTTCCTCTACGAACCAAACCACCTCATATTCCTATCCAGAAGAGTCATCCGAGATTTGTGGTCCCTCCAATGGTATGGCCAAGTAGTCAGTGGCGTAGGGTGAAACACAAGAAGTTCCCTGAGAAACTTTCTTGGACTCAGAAAAGAAGACTCATACACTAAAAGACCGCTTTGAAGAGGAATGAGGAGTTAGTGTAGGAACCTGTGAAAGCCAAATTAAAATTTTACAGGAAATCCACTGAGGATCATGAGTCTTTAGGAAGCTCGGATGATTTGTTAGAAGAAGAGCTACATGGAACACTTTCATGGTATGAGGAGTCTATGTTCCTTTTGGTTGTACCACGATAAGTTTGACTCTGCCGTTAATCTTCCAAAAGAAAAGTGAAAGGAATATTGCATCAATGGAAGATTTAGTAGGAGCTTCAAGGGAAATGCCTTTATCTAATGAGGAGAAAAACAAAAAGTTACATTATGGAATAAAAATTCAGGTCGTGGCATGTTAAGGACCTAAAAATGTGATATTGGAAAAACCTTCGGAGGAGATGATAATGCATATTAAAACTCTGTATATTAGAGCCCATGTAAATAGAAGACCGGTATCCCGAGTACTCATAGACAGCAGGTCAGTACTAAATGTGATGTCTTCTAGGATGTTATCGACATTAGAAAAGTCAGAGAATGATATGATTTTGATGGAGTTTTCTGTGGCAGCTTCACGAGAGAGGTAACTAAAACACTCGGGGTACTGCCAGTAGAGCTTATTATTGGTAGTAAAACGTCTCTATCAATATTTTTGTAGTGAATTCTTCGGCCAGCTATCAAGCTCTCATTGTGAGAGATTGGATTCATGTAAATTGGTGTGTGCAATCCTCCATACACCAATTCCTTCTGTTGTTGGAAGGAGACGAAGTAGAAATAATGTGGGCAGACGAGAGCTTGGATTCCTCGGCCAGCTATCGAGCTCTCATTCAGAGAGATTGGATTCATGCCAACTGGTGTGTGCCATCCTTCATACACCAATTCCTTCTGTTGTGGAAATGAGACGAAATAGTAATAGTATGGGCAAACGAGAAATCTTTTCACACCAGTACTGATTCAACAGAAGTTGTATATTACGAAGAGGATTTGAGTTATGTGCAATTTATTGGGAAAAAAAGCTTGAAAGATCCATGAGCATGACGGTCAGCAAGAAATAATCTAGTACAAATCAATGATTCTTTACAACTAATCATAATATTATTTATGATGTATATGCGATCAACCCTAGGTGATCGGCTTTAGCCAGAGTCTTAAGAATCGTGACTTACTCACATGAATACCTAAACCACTTATGGTACACATATATGTCGACGGATCTTATCTTGATACACACTTGATTAACGAATGTATCAGTCCATACTCAATGAACATCTAGCGGTTAGACCATGAAAGGTCTTTGACATATATGACATCAAGTGTGGAAGATCACACACAAAATCAATATTATCCTATAAGTTAAGGATTACACATGCTACTCGACTCGAGAAGATTCCTATTGACGGTGGTGTGTACTTCCAACTATTAGGAATCACATGTGAGCCATTCACTATTCGCTCCAACAAATACCAACATGTCTATACGAGCTTCTCTTGCTCATGGTCCAATGGGTTAGACCATTGGAACTCCAATTCTAATATACAACATGTGTTAGTCTTATAGGTTATATGAATTCGACGGTGTTCCAAAACTAATGATTAGAAATATTTACTTTAAGAATAGTTTATAATAATAATATTATCCCAATATCGGACCACCTAGTGTCCAATATTATTACATAACTATTTTAAGGTCGATGTCATTCTAAGTATATTTATATGTCAAACTAATATGCATTATGACACAATAATTAACATTAATAATGTTTAAATGAAAATGTAGTTATTTTATTAATAAATAATAAAATATAATATACAATACATTATTCAGATTAGCGCTCTCAGCACCAACTCCAACAGTTCTGAGATTCAGACTCTGATTATGGGGATTTGATTCTGATGAGGTCCAGGTTCTGATTTCTGAGGTTCAAGTTCTTGGTTTCTTATTTTTCCATGAATGCATTCAAGTTATCCTCAATGGTTTTCCTAGGTGGTGGGATATATGGTACATAATTCTGGGAATTTCGGAAATTCTGGTGAACCTGGGGAGGTTGGTGTGAAGGTTGTACTTGGTTATCATTCCTCCAATTGAAGTTTGGATGGTTTCTCCAACCAGAATTATAGGTATGTGAGTATGGATTTGGATTTGGTCTATTGACTGTGTTTATGGAACTGACTTGGTCATGGAGATATTCTTCCAGGGCTGGTAAGGACGGGCAAACTTATGTGACATGTTCATTTGAACTACAGATTTGACATATGACTTCCTGAACTGACTTGACATGATCACTCTTCCCGTTTCCAAAGCCTCATTTTTTTAGACAGATATGCATAATTGGCAGCAAGGTCATGGTCTTTCCTAAGGTTAAACATACCTCTACCAGATGGCTGTGGTTTAACAGATGACTCATATGTACCAATTGTATCCCACTGTTGTGTATTCTCTGTTATGTGCTCTAAGTAATCTAGTGCATCTTCGGGATCTTTGTCCCTGAACTCACAGTTATATATCATCTCCACTACTTGTCTACCTTGGGGTGTTAAACCCTCATAGAAGCGGGCAACTAACCTCCATGTTTCAAACCCGTGATGTGGATAAATATTTAACATCTCTTTATACCTCTCCCAACATTGGTAAAGTGTTTCCCCCGACTCTTGTGTGAATATTGTGATTCTTCTCTTAAATGAATTTGTCATGTAAGGGAAAAGAACTTCTTAAGAAATTGCTCTTGTAAATCATCTCATGTTCTAATAGATCCTGACCTAAGGTTTTGTAGCCAAATTTTAGCTTTATCCTTTAGAGAAAAGGGAAAAAATTTAACCGAATTATATTCATACTACAATTTTGATATGTGCAAGTGTTGCATAACTCTTCAAACTCTCTTAGGTGCTGATAAGGGTTTTCTGATTCTAGACCGTGGAATGTGGGTAAAAGATTGATGACACTCGATTTAAAATTGAAACGTTCTGCTTATGGAGGAAAAATAATGCAAGATGGTGATCCTGTCCTAGTTGGATTTATGAATTGTCTGAGTGTCCTAGGATGATTAGGATCTCAATACTGAGACTCATTTTCTTCCTAATTTACTAGGTTTTCAACTCGGGCAGGTGGATTTTCAATTTGGTTTTCAGCCATTCTGACAAACAATGAAGGTGATGAAAACTCTCTTTTTAATCTACCGCTAGATGTTCAAGACCAGTGTTTCATGCAACTTAAAGACAACTATATGCAAAAATATGAAATTGTAAAAATAATACTAAAAAGGGAAATAAAACCGACAAAATGAAAAAAAATAAATAAAGGGAATACATATGCAGTGATTTAGATCTAAAAACGTCCTCTAACCCTTGTTAATTCCGATCTCAATTTAATTTCTCGTTCAAATTTCCCAATGTCTTGAATTATATTTTCGTGAAGCTTTATGAGAGCATCTCTACATGGGGATGGTTCAAATTTTTTTTTTTGATAAACAGCAAGCACCTTTTAACTTGATTTTTCTGTTTCCTGTAACCAAGAAAAATTAAAAATAAGGTATGTCTATATGTGGGATTTCTGGATTTAGGGTTCATTTAGGATCAATCAGGACAGTTTGGATCTACACAAATACAAGAAAAGAAAAGAAAAATAAGATGCAGAAATTAAGTAAAAACAAGATACAAAATAAAAACAAAGAAAAGAAAAGTAAAGAAAGAAGAAATTAATTACAATGACTATTCTATCTACTAAATAATACTTCCCCGGCAACGGCGCCAAAAACTTGACACGCTCAAAAAATGGTCTTTTACTCCCAAGTATAAGAGTGTCGAAGTAATAAAATAACCCGGTAAGTCTGGGGTTGATCCACATGGAAGAGATTTACCAAAATAGAATAATGAGCATTGCGAAAAAGAAAAGTTTGATTTGTTGAAGTAGTTGGAGACTTTTAGATTTAAAATGCAACAATAAAATGAAATGCTGGAGTTAGGAGATCAGCTTTTAATCTTTTGAACTTAGAATCTCGCTTAATTATAATATATAAATTACCCTTGTTACCCAATTAATTTGTCTCATGAATTAATTATGCCAATATATATAACCAGTTATAAAGACGGTAGTCATTTATGTCAATAATTAGTCATGTCAAGGTACTAAGCATGCCAAAAATAAAAAATCAGCCATAAAGGCGGTGATACCATTTGTCTATAACAAATCCTACCAAGGTACTTAATTATGCCAAAATCGTATAAAACCATCCATATAGGTGGTAGCAAGATAATACCAGCCATATAGGCGGTAAAAAGATAAAACCAGCCATAAAGGGGGTAGCAAGATAAAACCAGCCATAAAGGCGGTAGAAAGATTATCAATAATTAATTTAGATCCAAATCAAGTTTTAATCATAAGATTTCAATTTATTTATTATAATAGAAGCGAGTTTAATCTAAGTTTGTATTATAAAAGCTTCACCATTACCCCAGCAGAAAAGAAATTAGCTACTCATTTTGTAATTAAACATACTCATAATTTTATTACTGAAAGAAAAAGACATTACAAAAAGCTTTAAGTAAATAAACACACAAGACACTCTCTCTCCAAGATCTATAGAGGAATCCGGAAAGAAAGTATGAAAATTTCTTCTGCTGGACGCTTCATTGTTGGACAATTATGACCCATAGCATCACTATTTTGTAAAGAACATGGTGTTATTATACGAAATTAACTATGTGATAAAGGAAATTGCTCTTTTATCATTTTATAATTGGATTACTTGGATATATAAATGATAAAAGTTCATATGATTAGTTCCGGATTAATAAGATATGAGACAGTATTAATCCACGAAAGGTTTAATCATTAAATATCTATAGTCTTAGTATTATCGAGATTGGACATCGATAATGCGGAATAGGATAGTATCACACTTGTGCGCGTTATGGAAGCTTAACAGTATAGTTCTCATATATTTAAGTATTGGATACATATGCAAGTGTGGTAGGAGGTTCTGTTAGCCGTTGGAACGGGAACAGCTTCGCTCTGGATAGACCCATCGGAATCCCATTGGTAGTATGACTATGTGTCTATGGGAATCCGAATCAGGGTAGGTGTGTTTGGTCTTAACATGAGACTTGCATCGCTAATACTTGCGACAATCAGTATACTTTGGTTTTGGTCGTCCGGAGCTTTAACAGGTTCTATGTACACCTCTTCTGGGTATACTGAGAATCGTAGTGTGTTGGGTGTGATGTCAAGAAGGAAGTATCACTTCAGTCATATGGAGATGATGATCACGCAGGGATACACAATTGGTAATCTTAAAGGCTGCAGCTATCGTGATAGTATGACTATGTCATGATTATCCGATTACAGAGACTAGTTGCTAGTGATCCGATATATGCTTTGTACGAGGCATACACAATTCCAGCCCCAGGCTTAGCATCGTAATACGTAATACTTCGTATACTACGCCTGATAAAGATTGTATATTCTTCGTTAAATATTTCTGGAGAATTGGGTAGACACTGTGCTTTGCTAGAAGCCAACCATGTCATGTAAATCGGTAAGAACGTGGTACCGGGTACGCACGTTTTCAGATAGTCCGATTACCGTATTTACTGCCAATATATCCAGGGATCTCTTGGGTTGCTTCCCAAAGATTCACCGATGACATTTGACTCGAACATAATTGATATGGGATTAATTATGAGAGAGAAATTAATCTGGGATTAATTACGGCAATAATTAATCTGGGATTAATTAACATAGAAAAAATTAATCTGGGATTAATTGCGTCATGAATTAATCTGGGATTAATTCGTGAAGAAGAGAGAACGCGATTAATTTGGAATTAATCGGTAAAATAAATTTAATAGTTAAATTATATTTTTTCTATTTAATTTATTTATTTGGGCTAAAATAATATATTGGATATATTATTTGAAATTGGATTTCAATGTGGAATTAAAATCGAATTTTAATTCAAGCGAACGAATTAATTTGGAATTAATTCGTAAGCGAATTTTGTAATAATTTTGCGAGACATTATTATTTAATTAAATTGGATTGAATTACGTCGCAACAGAAAATTCTTTTAATCGGATTAAACGAACCCGAGCCCGAAGTGTGTTGAGCAACCCAACTTGAATTTTGAATTTAAGTGTGGGACCCACCAACTTACATCAACAAGTCACTTGAGTGATAGAAGTGGTTGGGAGCTTTTAATTCTAACTTGTACAACACACATTGTTTTTCTTTTTTGAAAAGGCATATACAACTTTTGAAGTTGACTTTGGTATTAGATTTTTGAAAAATCAAAAATATCAAAACACTCTATCTTCTCATCTTCCTTGTTTGGCCGAAACCTTGCTTCTCTTGGAGGGTAAATTTTCTTTCAAATCTTGTTCAAGCTAGCACTTAAAGGAGTGAATTAAGGTGATAGGGAAACTCACCCTCGAGTTTAGAACTCAACGAACAAGCTTGGAGCTTCTACATCCTTCAAAATTTTTGAAATCTCAACCGTTCAATGTAAGTAATTTCCGCAACTTTTCTTTGATTTATTCGTACAATAATCACGCTTAGAGATCCTTGGCATGTCTAGGACACTAACAATGGTATCAGACCGAGATTTAAGCATGATTTAATTTCTAGGGTTCTAAACTTTAATTTGGGATTTTATGCTTGGAGTATGTATTTTCCTAAATTGGTTGTTTGGTTGAGCTTTGATGATGATAAATTGGATTTGTGAATTAATGGATTTGAGAAAATTTGATTAGATTAATTTTCCCAAATTCTTAAGCTTGGCCGAGACTTGAACCCTAGTAATGCTCATGGTAATTTTGTTAAATAGACCATTGGATGTGTTTAAGGCATAATATGAATATTGCATGTTGATTTAATTGGATTGAAATCAAATTGAGTGTTATTTTATGCCCAATTGTCGTGGAGTATGTAGCATGTTAGAGAATTGATATTGCTTCAATTTGTGTTGGACATGATTTGGAATTAATGAGCATGATTAATTGGATTAATTAGTGTTTTGGAAATATTAGATTAGTTGATTAATTATGTTAATTACACTTTAATTAAATTAATATGTGATTTGGAATAATGTGTTAATTTAATTTGTTGTAATTAGGCTTAATTAGCTTGGTTGGGCCAAGTTTGATTTAGGACACTTGGGTTAGATCCAATTGGGCCTAAAACCATTTCCATAAAGTCCAAATATAACTTTTGGGCCTTTTAATATTTAATTGGGCCTAATGGGCCAAAATTGATTTTATGGCAAAAGGGTGATTCCTTATTGGGCATTGGCATCTTGGATTGGATCCATAATTGCCAAAGCCCGTGCCTTAAGAATTAATTAAAAGTCCATTGGACTTTAATTAAAAAGGTATTAGATACTAATTAGGCCTTTGAGACCCATTAAGATTAGATTTAGAATATAAGTCTAAAAGGTACTAAAATAAGTGTAATTATTTAATTTGAAATTAAATTCGAATTAGTATCACATGTCTTGGGCGGTTGTGACTTCTAGTTCATCGACGTGGATTACGAAGCTTTCCCACTGTCAATGGGTCGCGCTTAACTGGAATCATTAAGTTTGTTGAGCCAAAGCCAATGCTTAGTTGCTTCAGAGGAAAAGATTAGGAAATATATATTGGATATATATCTCGGACTTGGAGGTCCACCTACCGGATCTAGGAATTGGATGAGATCCAATTGATCTTAGAGATCTACCTAGTTAAGTTTCATACAGCTTGTTGGCCAAAGTCAAGGTTGTATGTTATTTAACGGGATCCTAGCCCACTAGGAAACTAGGTTTCATGAGTACTCCACAGAGGGTTAGAGGCTCGCCGAAAAATAGTGGGAGGCAAGTATTAAATTTGTAATTTCGTTTACATACTTCCAATACGCGCTCTTTTATTTTATTTATCGTTGTTATAAATATATTAGTTGGACTAATATTGAATATTACTTTCTTTGAACAGTTAGACTGTACTAAATATTACTCCATTTGTAGTTGGTTATATAGTTGGACTATAATAACCATTACATTTTGAGTGTACTCAAAATCGTTGATTGGATAGTTAGACTATTGCAATCGAGATGACTGGAAAGATTAGTGTTATGGACATAATCATTAGCGATAATGTCTTTAACGGCTCCAATTTTCCAAATTGGGAGATGAACCTCAGGATAGTCCTGAGAGTTAAGAAGTTACTCTATGTTATAGAGAAACCTCTCGGTCCTGAGCCCGGAGTTGAGCAAATAGTAGAGCATGAGCTTTGGAAGACTCATCGTGATGATAACTTTAGTGCTCAATCTGTCATGCTTGCCGCAATGACACCTCAGTTTCGTCGTCAGAACAAAGGATTGGATCCTTATAGTATGATGTTGAAATTGAAGGATCTTCACAGATCTAACCTTAGATCTCAGAAGTATGAATTGCAGAAGAAGCTCTTTCGCTCGCGTATGTCAGATGGTACATCTGTCGAGCACTAGGTGTCGCAGATGATTGTTGACATCGAACAACTAGGTTAGTTGGGCATAACCTTCGAGGCCGAGACTTCCATAGATTTGATCATACAGTTTCTGCCCGAATGTTGGGGCGGGTTCGTCATAAACTATAACATGATGAACCAAGAGAAAACTCTTGGAGAGTTGATGGCGATGCTGAAAGAAGCAGAGCAAAAGCTTCTAAAGGGTAAGAAACGAGAGGCGCATCTTACTTCGACATCACAGAAAGCCAAGGCTTGGCCAAAGGTTTCTGGTGGTGTGAAGAAAAATGAAGAAAAATGGCAAGGCTAAATCATCAAAGTCTTATGGGAAGACTAATGACATATCCCAAGACGTCTGCCTACAATGTAGCAAACGGGGTCATTAGAAGCGTGAATGCCGTGAGTACAAGGCGGAGTTGAAGGAAGTGAAGACGGACAAGGCTCCGGCTTCAGGTATATTTGTTATAAATATGTACACTACTGGTTTTAAAAATTGGATTTTTGATACTGGAAGTAGTACTCACATATGTACTGATGTGCAGCATCTGCTGATAAGCGGGATACTAACTTCATATGAGATTGACCTACAAGTCAGAAACGGGACGAGAGTCGATGTTTTGGCCGTTGGCGCCTATGTTTTGAACCTGCCCATGGGGCATGTAATTACATTAGCTGACTGTTATTTTGTACCTAGTTTGACTAAGGAACATCATCTCTGTATTCTGTTTAACCCGATGCGGGTATACCTTTGTATTCTGAAACACTATGTGTTTTGTATATAAAGATGACATTTTGATATGTACAGTAGATGTTAATAATAGTCCTTATATTTTGAATATAAACAAATATCAAACATATAACATGACAAACAAATAACTCAAATTGAGTAAATCTAATGAGACTTATTCATGGCATTGTTGTCTGGGACATATTAACAAGACTCGTATATCCACTTTTTTGAAGAATGGATAGTTAGACATATTTGATCCTAAATCATATGACGTCTACGAATCTTGTTTATTAGGCAAAGTACCTAAAACGCCTTTTAGCGATATAGGTGTACGTGCCACCGAACTGTTAGCCCTCGTTCATGGTGACATATGTGGGCCCATGTCTAGCTAGGCTAGGGGTGGATATGAATACTTCGTAACCTTTACGGATGTTGCATCGCGTTATGGTTATGTGTATCTTATGAAACACAAGTCGGAAACTTTTGATGTATTCAAAGAGTTTCGACACGAAGTAGATAAACAGACTAACAAAAGTATTAATACATTACGGTTAGACCGTGTTGAAGAATACTTTAGCAATGAGTTTCTAGATTACTTGAAAGAATATAGTATTCTTTTACAGTGGACTCCTCCCGGAACACCTCAATTGAGTGGTGTGTCCGAATGGAGAAACCAAACTCTGTTGGACATGATAAGGTCAAGGATGAGTCGCTCTGAGCTACCAATTTCCTTCTAGGGATACGCATTGAACAATGCAATACTTATTTTGAATAAGGTTCCGTTAAAGTCTGTTGGACAAACTCCATATGAAATATGGACAGGAAAGAAACCGGGTTTCTCATTCCTGAATATTTGGGTATGCTGGGCATATAATTGAACGTTTGGATGGTACCAAACTAGAACCCAAATCGGATAAGAGCTTATTTGTAATTGGTTATCCTAGGAAAACCAATTTCCACAACCTACAAGAGAACAAAAATATTTGTTGCTCTCCATGCCGTTTTCCTTAGAGGAATTCTTAAATGCAGTGGTAAATGGGAGGAAAGTAAAACTCGATGAAAATCGGAGTGATACTATTCCTAGCATCGATCCCCTAATGGAACACGAAAAGTTCATCATGGATGAGATTGTTCCACAATCTTCTAATACACAAGAACCGCATAAGTCGGAGAGAGTCAGGAAACAACATAGGAGGTATAGGTTTCTGATCTCACCTCATGTGGATGTTAATCTTATTGAGGATAATAAACCGACTACGTGTGAGGAAGTGATACAAGGTATCGACTCCGCTATATGGCAAGGTGCTATGAAGTCCGAAATGGATTCCATGTATACCAACCAAGTTTGGACACTGGTTGATGTACCAGAAGGCATTGTGCCTATTGGTAGCAAATGAGTCTTCATGGTGAAGACAGACATGGATGGCAACAAACAAACGTACAAAGCTAGGCTTGTAGCGAAAGGGTATCGTCATCAACATGGTGTTGATTACGATGAAACCTTTTACCCGTTGCCATGATTAAATCCATTCCGATAATACTTGCTATTACTGCATATTTCGATTATGAAATATGTCAGTTGGACGTCAAAACCGCTTTCCTTAACGGAAACCTTTTGGAGGATGTTTTATATAACAGTCTGACGGTTTTGTCGTGCCAAAACATGTAAACTAGGTTTGCAAGTTAAATCGATCCATTTATGGATTGAAGCAAGCATTGCGTTCTTGGAACCAACGTTTTGATGAGATCATAATGGTATATGGTTTCTGTAGACAACAGAACCTGGGCGACGCTGTTCTAGGCTCGCAGCCTAGTTGGGAAGTACTAAATAACATGGAGTCGCCACCCGGTGTGAACCGGGACAAAGATTTAAGGCCGCACTCACCCCTCGCAAGGGAAGACCTCAAACCGTTGGGTTCGGAATGGTCCCTTACTTATGCCACTTGTGATGATATAATTTGTGCAATAAATCAACCGAGTCTACTCAATAATCATGCTCAAGGGTACTTAGATCTAACATGCTTTCATCCAAACAACTCCACGCAATATAACACAACGAGCATATTGAACCATTAAACCAAAGTAAACAAATAACTAATTAGACATAAATATAAACTAAACGAAACATCATGCATAAAGAATGAAGAAACAACATGCCTAAATAACACAACCATGCTTTGAAAATTAAATAACAAGACTAAATTAAATCATGCTTAAAATAATAAATAAACGGCCTAGAACTATGACATGCTCAAATACAAATTTGGATGAGACGAGATACGTGTATCTTAAGTGGTACGTGGCGTTGTATCCTGAGTGCAGACCATACTACCGTCCATTCGGAATCGGCTACGGAATTTACGTCCGGTTTTCATCCGATATACCACAAAAGGGAACACATATCCCGCTCATCCAACAATCATATCATGCCTCAAACGACTCTCATGCAATAATAATTTTAAATAAAAAAAAAAATAAAACGAAAGATATAAATAAAAAGGCGCCCTCAGGTCTAACCTCTTTTGTCGTCTCACGAAAGCGCGTTACACGGCCGTCGGAAGGGTATTGCTCCGTAACTTTTCTGGTTCACTGATCCAACGTTTCTCCTCACTGTTTCGCTTTTCGGGCTGCTGTTTTCACCCCGTTTCGCTGTTGTTCCTCGCGGTTTTCTGATCACTGTTTTGGTGTATTAACGGACTATTTTGTGCGGTTTCGGGGTACAGTTTCGGGTAGTTTTGGGGACTGTTTTGGGGAGTTTTTATGTGAGGTTATGGGGACTGTTTTGAGTAGTTTTTAGGGGTAATTGTGCGTGAGGCAGTGGGCGTGAAGGGGGCTTTGTGCGTGCAGCGAGGGGACTTAGCGTGAGGCAGATTTTAGGGTAATTAACTGGCAGTCTAGGGAGGCAGTTTGACGTGATAAAGGGGGGCGTAATATTGTGGGAATGAACTGATTTTGTGCGTTGTTTGATGAGTTGAAAGGCTGATCAAGGTAGTGGGTGCATGGAGGGGCAAAAAGACGTGGTGAGGGGCTGTGCAGGTGTAGCGTGATCAAGGTATGTTGAAGGTTTACGGGGCTGTGTGAGTGGAGAGAGTAGAGCGAGGCTGTCTGGGGAAGATGATGGAGAGAGTCTAGGGTTTTATTTGTTTTATGGTGCCGTGAATGAGAGAGATGGAAGAGAGGAAGAGGGACGTGAGGTGTGGTGGCTTAACGTGACTTTTTGTTGATGTGGCTTTGTCGAGAGTTTAAGAGATGATGAGGTTTAGGTGGCTGCCGAGTGGATCTGCGAGAGAGAAGGGTTTTAGGGTTTCTTTTTGAGAGATATGACAGTGGCGTCTAAGGTTTATTGGCTTGTTTGTTCACGGCTTTGCCTGAGAGGTGTGAAGGTTTTGTCTTGCTTTTACGTGTGGCTGCTGGCTGAGAAGAGAGACGTGTGAGTCTCTTTGTGATGTGTGTTTTTGTTCAATCGGTGGAAGGGCTCTAGGCTTTATTGTGGTGTGCTGCTTGTTTGTTTCTGGTTATTGCTCTCGGTCTTTGCCTAGGTGTGATGTCTGATTGTCTGGGATGTGTTTGTTGAGAAGGAGAGAGGAGGCCTGGTCTTTTGTGAGTTTTTTTTGTGTATTTCGAAGGTTGCCGTGAGGGTTAGTGGTGCGCAGGTTTGTGTGGTCAAGTAGAGGGGCAGGGTAGGTGGCGTTTTGGCGTGAAGTCGAGTTGAGGCTAGGTTTGTTTGTAGTCGGCAGTTTGGTTCAGTGGGGCAGGTGGCGTGATTTAGGTTTTGGTGTGTTGCTAAGTGTTGAGGTGTGAGGACTTATGCAGTGTGTGGGCTGAATGAGAGGGACCGAGAGGGAGGCAGCGATGCGTTTGTGAGTGAGGTTCAATGGTGGTTTGGTCAGTCTGAGTGAAGGGTTAGGCGTGAATTTGTGGCTGTCGGTAGGGTGCTGATCAACGTGGCTGTGCTATGAAGGGTTTTAATGCCTGGACTGTTTATTGTTTATGTGTGCAGTTTATAAGTGAATGAAGGTGAGGCTGATTTGGAGGGTGCTGCTTGCTTATTGAAGACTTGTTAAGGTGCGTGAAGGTGATGAGGGTGGGAGAAGAGAGAGGGTTGAGAGAGATGGAGTGTGAGGAGGGCCAGAGACGTGGGGGCTTGTAATGGCTGAGAGTGGGTTTTGTTTTGGGCACTGCCGAGTGAGAGAGAAGGAAGAGAGGAAGCCTAGGGTTTAGTTTTTTATTTTATAGTGAGAGGGTAGGGTTAGGGTTTTCATGACTTTTTAAAAGGAAACAAATAAAATTATTAAGGGAGGGATTGTGTATTTTAGGTGAGTGAATCATTTAAATTGGTGAGTGATTTATTAAACTTAGGAATGAATTGATTTTGATTTGTTATTAATTGGAAGTGAATTATTTATTTCAATTGATTTTAATTTAATTTGTGAATTTAATTTAATTAAGATTTCATTTTAATTGGTTTGTGATTTTTAGATTAATTCAATTCAATTTAATTTGAGTTTAATTGGTTTTAATTCAATTCAATTTGTGTTTAATTTAATTGGTTTTAATTTATTTAGATTTAATTTAAATTTAATTTGTGAGATGTGTTTTAAATGTTTTAATTACTTAATTTGGATGTGATTTAATGGGCTTGGTGTGTTTTAAAACAGAGGTCCAACAAGCGAACCCGAAGCGAAACACGTGAGTTAACTCTGACAAAAATTCCATTTTCCAACTTTACCCTTCCAACGTCTGTTTCCCGCGGCTTTCACAACTAAAGAGGTAGTGTCTCCATACGAGACTCATCATCGGGCTGATATGCAAAAATGCAATGCCCACAGTCGCCCCCACTTTGATGGGACTTGTGCAGTGTGTGACAATGACAATCCTATCAAAGTACGTGCAATGCATTTTTACTTACCTGGCTCGCCAGCTGCCACTTGACTTGCCGTGTTGATTTGAGTTGATGTTGAGGTGCTTCGACCCCCGGTCCATTCCCGAACCGATGATGTGCTGTGGTGTGGTGGAGTTCATTCCCGAACTGTCACCGTTGTGGTCCATTCCCGAACCGATCTCCATTCCCGGAGTGTAGCTGTGATGTAGTGTGATGAAGTCCATTCCCGAACTGTCATCGTTGTGGTCCATTCCCGAACCGATCTCCATTCTCGGAGTGTTGTTGTGATATGATGTGATGAAGTCCATTCCCGAACTGTCACCGTTGTGGTCCATTCCCGAACCGATCTCCATTCCCAGAGTGTAGCTGTGATGTGACGTGATGAAGTCCATTCCCGAACTGTCACCGTTGTGGTCCATTCCCGAACCGATCTCCATTCCCGGAGTGCCATTCTCGGCGTGCCATTCCCGGCGTGCTCATTCCCGAGCTGTCCATTCCCGGACTGTCCATTCCCGGACTGAATCTCCATTCCCGGAGTGCCATTCCTGGCGTGCTCATTCCTGAGCGTGCTCATTTCTAAGCTGTCCATTCCCGGACTGTCCATTCCCGGACCATAATGATCTGATGTAATATGGGCCTCGCCCTCAGAATGCCATTCTCGACAGAAACTGAAACTGATGTGATGGGGTCTCGCCCCCAGAATGCCATTCTCGGCAGCGAAACTGAAACCGATGTCAATGTGGGCCTCCCCCCCAGAATGCCATACCCGCAGGAAAGAAACTGATACTGAACTAATGTGGGCCTCGCCCCCAGAATTGCCATACCCGGCGGAAACTGATACTGAAATGTGGGCGCCATACCCGGCAGAAGAAACCGATGCTAACCAATGTGGGCCTCGCCCCAGAGTGCCATACCCGGCAAGTCTGTCACTGATGCTAATGTGGGCCTCGCCCCCAAGCTGACATGGGCCTCGCCCTCAACTAGTACTGATGCGGGGTCTCGCCCCTAAGCTGATATGGGCCTCGCCCTAAACTGATATAGATGTAGGGCCTCGCCCCCAAGCTGATGTGGGCCTCGCCCCAAACTGATACTAATGTGGGCCTCGCCCCAGACTAATACTGATGTGGGCCTCGCCCTCAACTGATACTGACATGGGCCTCGCCCCAGACTGATACTGATGTGGGCCTCGCCTCAACTGATACTGACATGGGCCTCGCCCCAGACTGATACTGATGTGGGCCTCCACCCTGGGACTCTTTCCCGAAACTGCTGACAATGTGGGCCTCGACCTTCTGGGATTCATTCTCGAAAACTGCTGATATGGGCCTCGACCCTGGGATTCATTCCAACACTCTGACGATATGGGCCTCGACCCTGTGATTCATTCCCTGATTCATTCCAACACTCTGACGATGTGGGCCTCGGCCCTGGGATTCATTCCCCGATTCATTCCCACACTCTGACGATGTGGGCCTCGCCCTAGGATTCATTCCAAAACTATGCTGATGTGGGTCTCGACCTTGTGATTCATCCCTAAAACTGATATCAATGCCGGTGCGGGCCTCACTCCAGGGGCTCATCCCTAAAACTGAAACTGATATGGGCCTCAACCCTGGGACTCATCCTCAAATCTGATATTGATGGTGGGCTTCGCCCCCAAACTGATACTGATAGGGGCCTCAGCCCTGGGAGTCATCCCCCAACTACTACTTGTTGTTGCTGATTCTGGTTGGCTTGTCTTTGCCGCTTTTTCTTTTTCTTCTTTGAAACCTCTGAATACAAAAAACAAAACAAACACAAAAAGAATGCAAAATTTGTTACGTGTAGCATGCATGCATGAATGAATTTCCTATTCCGCTGGGCCAGGCCTTCCCCCAGTTCTCCAAGTGATTGCTCAGTCTCTCTCTGGTCTCATGGCTCAATTTCTCGTCATTCCTCTTATTCACGGGGGTGGTAGACTGGTCGCTCTCAGTCTTAACTTAGCTTTCTGTTCTCCGCTGTTTGCACTTGGTCAAGATGAAACCACATGATGGGGCCTTCCATATCATCATACTATATCACATGCTACGAAATAGTCTCAATAGTTATACATATTATCGCCCTTAAAGAATGCTCAGTAATGAAACCAGAGAACCTTCAAAACATTCGATGCAACTCAAATCCAAGTCTTGAATAAATGATCTAGGCCAGACTCAAAGTGTGTGTGTGCAAAGATTCTTTCACAGCTTAATCCTTAAGTAAGCTAACTCGATGATTTCGTTTCAAAAATCGGGATCGGTGGGTCAAACCAACCTAGATGTCTCAGTTATATTCCTCAATTGCTTTTCCATGCTCAATGTAGTATGGCTTTATCTCTCTTTTCCTTTGTCTCTCATTTTTTCTTTTCATTTTGAACTTCATTTTTTTTTCTCTTTTTTTTCTTCCCTTTTTTTTTTCTCTTTTTTTTTTTCAACACACCTACCCTTTAAGGTAGCATTTCTCCTCATGGTGGTCCTAATACTCGCCCATGGGTAGCTTCACGCTTATCGGTTATAGGTGGTTCATTTTTTCTTTAGAGACTTTTCTTTCATTTTCAACCATACCACACATCATAACATAAGCAATCAAGATAGACATCTAAGCAAACGGTCATTCACCGACCTACAATTTCTTCGACTAGTCACTTTGCTAACTACTCAGGTTTCACTGCTAAGAACCATAATCAAGTGCTTACGAGTCTAACATAGATCAATTACTCAAAAATATCAGATAAAAACACGTCAAGGGTTATCGTTTCTAAGGTTCACCCTAAAGCAATCAATTTCATCATCAGACTTATGTCTAACTATCAATGACTAAAACAAACAATTTTTTTTTTCTCTTTTTTCCTTTTCCTCTTTTTCTTTTTTTTTTTCTCTTTTTTTTTTTCTTTTTTTTTTTCTTTTCTTTTCCCTTTTTTTTTTCTTTTTTCTCTCTCTTTTTTTTTTCTTTTTTTTCTTTTTTTTTCGAAGGGCCCCCCAATGGTCTTTCTATCCTTTCCGTAAGCTTTTTCTATTTCTTGATTTCCTTTTCCCCCTATCCATGTTTGCTAAACTCCTCTTGAATAACCTTTTTTTTTCTCTAACCCAACGGATATCCATGTTCGCTATCTATGCGTGCGATGTATGAGATATAATATAAATGTGGTTATCAAAAGCTAAAAGGGGCAACTTTTATAGGATATAAAACTATGGTTCTCATGCGGGTTTATGACAATGCTTTTAACTAACCCCTTCAACCCACTATAGACACGGTTAACTAAAGCACAAATCATAAACATCACAAGACATGATTTCGGGGCCAATTCTCTTATGTCCCCAGTGGAGTCGCCAGACTGTAGACAACAGAACCTGGGCGACGCTGTTCTAGGCTCGCGCAGCCTGTTGGGAAGTACTAAATAACATGGAGTCGCCACCCGTGTGAACCGGGACAAAGATTTAAGGCCGCACTCACCCCTCGCAAGGGAAGACCTCAAACCGTTGGGTTCGGAATGGTCCCTTACTTATGCCACTTGTGATGATATAATTTGTGCAATAAATCAACCGAGTCTACTCAATAATCATGCTCAAGGGTACTTAGATCTAACATGCTTTCATCCAAACAACTCCACGCAATATAACACAACGAGCATATTGAACCATTAAACCAAAGTAAACAAATAACTAATTAGACATAAATATAAACTAAACGAAACATCATGCATAAAGAATGAAGAAACAATGCCTAAATAACACAACCATGCTTTGAAAATTAAATAACAAGACTAAATTAAATCATGCTTAAAATAATAAATAAACGGCCTAGCCTAGAATAGACATGCTCAAATACAAATTTGGATGAGACGAGATACGTGTATCTTAAGTGGTACGTGGCGTTGTATCCTGAGTGCAGACCATACTACCGTCCATTCGGAATCGGCTACGGAATTTACGTCCGGGGGTTTTCATCCGATATACCACAAAAGGAACACATATCCCGCTCATCCAACAATCATATCATGCCTCAAACGACTCTCATGCAATAATAATTTTAAAATAAAAAAAATAAAACGAAAAAGATATAAATAAAAAGGCGCCCTCAGGTCTAACTCTTTTGTCGTCTCACGAAAGCGCGTTACACGGCCGTCGGAAGGGTTATTGCTCCGTAACTTTTCTGGTTCACTGATCCAACGTTTCTCCTCACTGTTTCGCTTTTCGGGCTGCTGTTTTCACCCCGTTTCGCTGTTGTTTCCTCGCGGTTTTCTGATCACTGTTTTGGTGTATTAACGGACTGTTTTGTGCGGTTTCGGGGTACAGTTGCGGGTAGTTTTGGGGACTGTTTTGGGGAGTTTTTATGTGAGGTTATGGGGACTGTTTGAGTAGTTTTTAGGGGTAATGTGCGTGAGGCAGTGGGCGTGAAGGGGGCTTTGTGCGTGCAGCGAGGGGACTTAGCGTGAGGCAGATTTTAGGGTAATTAACTGGCAGTCTAGGGAGGCAGTTTGACGTGATAAAGGGGGGTGTAATAATTGTGGGAATGGACTGATTTTGTGCGTTGTTTGATGAGTTGAAAGGCTGATCAAGGTAGTGGGTGCATGGGAGGGGCAAAAAGACGTGGTGAGGGGCTGTGCAGGTGTAGCGTGATCAAGTATGTTGAAGGTTTACGGGCTGTGTGAGTGGAGAGAGTAGAGCGAGGCTGTCTGGGGAAGATGATGGAGAGAGTCTAGGGTTTTATTTGTTTTATGGTGCCGTGAATGAGAGAGATGGAGAGAGAGGAAGAGGGACGTGAGGTGTGGTGGCTTAACGTGACTTTTTGTTGATGTGGCTTTGTCGAGAGTTTAAGAGATGATGAGGTTTAGGTGGCTGCCGAGTGGATCTGCGAGAGAGAAGGGTTTTAGGGTTTCTTTTTGAGAGATATGACAGTGGCGTCTAAGGTTATTTTGGCTTGTTTGTTCACGGCTTTGCCTGAGAGGTGTGTGAAGGTTTTGTCTTGCTTTTACGTGTGGCTGCTGGCTGAGAAGAGAGACGTGTGAGTCTCTTTGTGATGTGTGTTTTTGTTCAATCGGTGGAAGGGCTCTAGGCTTTATTGTGGTGTGCTGCTTGTTTGTTTCTGGTTATTGCTCTCGGTCTTTGCCTAGGTGTGATGTCTGATTGTCTGGGATGTGTTTGTTGAGAAGGAGAGAGAGAGAGGAGGCCTGGTCTTTTGTGAGAGTTTTTTTTGTGTATTTCGAAGGTTGCCGTGAGGGTTAGTGGTGCGCAGGTTTGTGTGGTCAAGTAGAGGGCGGGTAGGGTAGGTGGCGTTTTGGCGTGAAGTCGAGTTGAGGCTAGGGTTGTTTGTAGTCGGCAGTTTGGGTTCAGGGGGGCAGGTGGCGTGATTTAGGTTTTTGTGTGTGTGTTGCTAAGTGTTGAGGTGTGAGGACTTATGCAGTGTGTGGGCTGTGAATGAATGAGAGGGACCGAGAGGGAGGCAGCGATGCGTTTGTGAGTGGGTCAATGGTGGTTTGGTCAGTCTGAGTGAAGGGTAGGCGTGAATTTGTGGCTGTCGGTAGGGTGCTGATCAACGTGGCTGTGCTATGAAGGGTTTTAATGCCTGGACTGTTTATTGTTTATGTGTGCAGTTTATAAGTGAATGAAGGGTGAGGCTGATTTGGAGGGTGCTGCTTGCTTATTGAAGACTTGTTAAGGTGCGTGAAGGTGATGAGGGTGGGAGAAGAGAGAGGGTTGAGAGAGATGGAGTGTGAGGAGGGCCAGAGACGTGGGGGCTTGTAATGGCTGAGAGTGGGTTGTTTTGGGCACTGCCGAGTGAGAGAGAAGGAAGAGAGGAAGCCTAGGGTTTAGTTTTTATTTTATAGTGAGAGGGTAGGGTTAGGGTTAGGGTTTTCATGACTTTTTAAAAGGAAACAAATAAAATTATTAAGGGAGGGATTGTGTATTTTAGGTGAGTGAATCATTTAAATGGTGAGTGATTTATTAAACTTAGGAATGAATTGATTTTGATTTGTTATTAAATTGGAAGTGAATTATTTAATTTCAATTGATTTTAATTTAATTTGTGAATTTAATTTAATTAAGATTTCATTTTAATTGGTTTGTGATTTTTAGATTAATTCAATTCAATTTAATTTGAGTTTAATTGGTTTTAATTCAATTCAATTTGTGTTTAATTTAATTGGTTTTAATTTATTTAGATTTAATTTAAATTTAATTTGTGAGATGTGTGTTTTAAATGTTTTAATTACTTAATTTGGATGTGATTTAATGGGCTGGTGTGTTTTAAAACAGAGGTCCAACAAGCGAACCCGAAGCGAAACACGTGAGTTAACTCTGACAAAAATTCCATTTCCAACTTTACCCTTCCAACGTCTGTTTCCCGCGGCTTTCACAACTAAAGAGGTAGTGTCTCCATACGAGACTCATCATCGGGCTGATATGCAAAAATGCAATGCCCACAGTTCATTAAAAACGAAGATAATTCTTGTGTATATAAGAAGGTTAGTGGAGCGCACTGACATTGGATGTCCTATACATTGATGATGTATTGCTTCTTAGCAATGACATTCCTATACTAAAATCGGTGAAAGCTTGGCTTTCATTAAGATTCTCCAATAAAAACTTGGAAGATGCAACCTTTATTCTAGGAATAAAGATCTACTGGGATAGATCTAAAAGTTGTTGGCACTCTCCGAGAACTCGTACATTGAAAGACATGTACGCGAACTAGTGTCTCATATGCTTTGATTTTATGGAGTCACAATCAGGCCGATCCAGGTGATGGTCACTGGATTGATGTAATGAACATCTTTGAGTATCTTAGAAGAACTAATGATGCCTTTTATTATATGGAGATGGAGAACTTGAGATGATTGGGTTCACCTATGCAAGTTTCCAAACCGATAAAGGCGACTGTAGTCACAATAAGGGTACATATTTTGTTTGAAAAATGGAACAGTGAGCTGGAAATCTTCCAAGCAAGATATTGTTGCCGATTCAACAACAAAAGCAGAATATATTGTTGTGGATTAGGCAAAAAAAAGAAGCATTTGGGTCTACAAAATTCCCAATTGGATTAGGAGTAGTTCTGTTAGCAGCTGAGCTGGGCTACAACACAGGCTAATGAATTATGGTCTCATCAATGATCCAAGTGTATACTTCGACGGTTTCATCTGATTCGTGAGATCATACATCGTGGCGATGTCAAGATCAAAAGATCATTTCAAATGATAATCATTAAAGATCTGCTAACAAAACTATATCTCAGCATAAGTATGAGCGATCCGTACATAGTTCAGGTGTTGGACACTTGGCCAAGTGGGATATTGTTGGACAGTTATGACCCATAGCATCACTATTTTGTAACGAACATGGTGTTTTTGTACGAAATTAACTATGTGACAAAGGAAATTACTATTTTATCATTTTGTAATTGGATTACTTGGATATATAAATGATAAAAGTCCATATGATTAGTTCCGGATTAATAAGATATGAGACAGTATTAATCCACGAAAGGTTTAATCATTAAATATCCCTAGTCGTAGTATTATCGAGACTGGACATCGATAATGCAGAATAGGCTAGTATCACACTTGTGCGCATTATGGAAGCTTAACGGCATAGTTATTATATATTTAAGTATTGTATACTTATGCAAGTGTGGTAGGAGATTCTGTTAACCGTTGGACGGGAACAGCTTCGCTCTGGATAGACCCCTCGGAATCCCATTAGTAGTATGACTATGTGTCTATGGGAATCCGAATCAGGGTAGGTGTGTTTGGTCTTAACCTGAGACTTGCATCGCTAATACTTGCGATAATCAGTATACTTTGGTTTTGGTCGTCCGAGCTTTAACAGGTTTTGGGTACGCCTCTTCTGGGTATACTGAGAATTGTAGTGTGTTGGGTGTGATGTCAAAAAGGAAGTATCACTTCAGTCATATGGAGATGATGATCACGCAGTGATACAGAACTGGTACTCTTAAATACTGCATCTATCGGGATAGTATGACTAGGTCATGATTATCCGATTACAGAGACTAGTTGCTAATGATCCGATATATGCTTCATACGGGGCATACACAATTCCAACCCCAAGCCTAGCATGTGACATCCGATATTGGATCGTAATACGCAATACTTCATATATTACGCCTGATAAAGATCGTATATTCTTCGTTGAATATTTCTGGAGAATTGGGTAGGCACGGTGCTTTGCTAGAAGCCAACCATGTCTTGTAAATTGGTAAGAACGTGGTACCGGGTACGCACGTTTTTGGATTGTCCGATTACCGTATTTACTGCCAACATATCCAGGGATCTCTTGTGTCGCTTCCCAAAGATTCACCGATGACATTTGACTCGAACAAAATTGATATGGGATTAATTATGAGAGAGAAATTAATCTGGGATTAATTACGGCAATAATTAATCTGTGATTAATTAATAGAGAGAAAATTATTCTGAGATTAATTACGTCATGAATTAATCTGGGATTAATTCGTGAAGAAGAGAGAACGCGATTAATTTGGAATTAATCGGTAAAATAAATTTAATAGTTAAATTGGATTTTTTCTATTTAATTTATTTATTTGGGCTAAAATAATATATTGGATATATTAATTGAAATTGGATTTCAATGTGGAATTAAAATCGGATTTTAATTCAAGCGAACGAATTAATTTGGAATTAATTCGTAAGAGAATTCCGTAATAATTTTGCGAGGTATTATTATTCAATTAAATTGGATTTAATTACGTCGCAACGGAAAATTCATTTAATCGGATTAAACGAACCCGAGCCCGAAGTGCGTGAGCAACCCAACTTGAATTTTGAATTTAAGTGTGGGACCCACCAACTTACATCAACAAGTCACTTGAGTGATGAAAGTGGTTGGGCTTTTAATGATAACTTGTACAACACACTTTGTTTTTCTTTTTGAAAAGGCATATACAACTTTTGAAGTTGACTTTGGTATTAGATTTTTGAAAAATCAAAAATATCAAAACACTCTCTCTTCTCCTCTTCCTTGTTTGGCCGAAACCTTGCTTCTCTTGGAGGGGGCAAATTTTCTTTCAAATCTTGTTCAAGCTAGCACTTAAATGAGTGAATCAATGTGATAGGGAAACTCACCCTCGAGTTTAGAACTCAACGAACAAGCTTGGAGCTTCTATATCCTTCGAAATTTTTGAAATCTCAACCGATCAATGTAAGTAATTTCCACAACTTATCTTTGATTTATTCGCACAATAATCACGCTTAGAGATCATTGGCATGTCTAGGACACTAACATTCAATTTATAGGCAAATTTTGGTCTGCGAGTCGCGGCGCAAAGGCTCCATGCGTCGCGACGCAAGTGCCACGATGGGGACACGTGTCGAGAGATTGGCGGGTTCGGCGTCGTCTTCATTTTATTAGGCGCGTCGCGACGCGAAAGTATAATTTCCATTTTTGCCCTTTTTCAAGTCTGGTTTGTCATGTCGAGCTTCCGAGTAGTATTTTACCTATCAAATAACATAAAATAACACAATAAAAACACTCAAAGCTTAACTTAAAATATTATTTCACAAATGTGTCAATTTTAAGGGTATTAGTGAAAGTATAAGTGTAAAATGATTGACTTATGGTATAATAAATATTGACTTTTTAGTATTCATCAGAATCCTCCTCACTTGGATGAAAAGAGAGAGGATGATGAATATTGATGATGTTGAGAGATGAACTCAAATATGGAGAAGACGACATTGTCGTTTTGTATTTGAGAGGAAAAAAAACGACAAATCGTGTATGGTCAAACAATGTGGCATAAGACAAACATAAATAGAATTAGTTAAAAAATAGTAACAGTTGGTGTCGTTTAAGGGTCTCACTCTCACATAGGTGGCACGCGCAACGCACGTGTGAGTTAGCACATTCAAAAGGCCGTTGGTTTTGGTGGCAAAGATTTGGGTTTTCCATAACTATATTTAATAAACTGTTCGAGCATTCATTTTTCTTCTATTTGCTGTGTGTTCTTAAAGGATTCTTGATTGATATATTTTGAGTAAAATTAGAGTCTTTGGATGATTCAATTCCATCCAATTAGTACTTGAATCACATTAAGTAACATTACAATTCAAGCCTGATGTTTCTCTTAATGAAAAATCTTAACAAGTAACCATATTTATATTTTGGTTTTTCATTTCAGTATTTCAAAAATTGAAAAATAATAAATGTGTACGAGAATATTATTATTTAATATTCTATTACTATAATTATATATTTATAACAATCATATTTTATTATTATATCTTTACAAAACTTTATATTTTATATTATATCTTTATAAAAATTATGTCATACTAATAATAGTAAAATGTTACACATCAATACATCTTGTAGTAAAATATTATTTTCCAATACTCGTAGTAAAATGTAAGGTACTAATAGTAGAAGGCAATTTTTGTAAAGATATCACAGTAAAATGTTAAAATTCAATACTTTTTATATCAATTTGTTATTTATCATTTTCTAAAGTAATAAATGGTAATATACTTTATATTTTCATCCTTAACAAAATTCTATTGTAATATTATTTATTTTAACTAAATAAATGTTTTAAATACATAAAATAGTCTCAAATGAGTGTGGTTTGATGTATAAGATTTATGATTTTATTATCTAACTCCAGTTCGAATCAATGGGTGCACTACTTATAACAACCTGGGACAAACAGGGGTGTGTATAAATATAAGGAAAGGTATACAAAATTTGGAATCTAAGTCATAATTAGACAAATTATTGGTATGATCAATAAAATAATGATTACAAATTGTTGACGGCTGATTTTGGTCTCAGGGCAATATGAGAATATTACTCCCGAGACAATCCTCCCTCAATAGTGAATTTGTTTGGTTATGGGGGGAACCAAAAGCAAATTTAGCAAAATACAGATAAATACACCAATCAACAAGGAGATTTAACGTGGTTCGGCTGATCAGATCCAGCCTACGTCCACGGGCACAAAACGAATGATGCTTTTATACTGAGATATGCTTCTCTGATATCTCTCGTGTTTACAAGTCTGATCGTAATGATCTTGATATTGATTCTGATCTTGATCTTCCGTCTCTTACGCACACTCTACCCTCTTATTTATAATAGTGTAGAAATCAGATTCCTTCTTACAAGAATTCCTAGTTGAGACAATTTCCTTTCCCATAAGGATTCATAGTCAAAAACTACATTCACTTCCTTTATCTACTAGGACACTGACTTACTAGTTTACCCCATGAAAGTAGGATAACTTATTATCTTGTCTGTAAAAATGGGATGCCTTATCTTTTGGAGCACGTCTCGCCATATGTTCGGTCTTCATGAGGTCGGTCATGATGCTCATTTGAGCTGAGAATGCTGCTACCGATCTTATAATGCTCGGTCATCCGAACCAAAGTGGTCGGTCACCTATCATCAAGTGTTCGGTCTCTACCTGTTGGCTTTATAACACTCATGTGGTCGGGTCGGCATTTAATGATTTCTACCAAGAAGGGAATTACCCTTTTTACCCCTGCTGTATTCCTTAAATAACATAGGTCCTGAAAACACCATCAACATCTGTCCCCTAGTTCTCGGTAACAACGAGTTTGCGAGTTGATGCCGGGAACTATAAAAAAAGATGGTGTGCCAATGAATCCGTCGATGGTCACTCCAGAAACCGCAGAGAAAAATGCCTTGGCTGCAAATTTGGTCCTTCCTGCCACACTCATGTGCTCAGTCAACGAGGATCCCGATATCTACCCGTGGAGAAAATGCTTTGCCCTTATGCTGATGACGATCGACTCGGTGGGATGTAACCCGACCCCGAGCTGAGAAGAACATTTGGCTCTGGGGGAATGTCACTTCCCCAGACCAATACAAGGCCGACCATGGGGGAGATGCTCGATCCCATGCGATGATAAGTCTCTCGGTGGGACGTATCCCGACCCCGAGCTGAATAAAGACTTGGCTCTGGGGGAATGTTACATCCCCAGTCCAAAGAAGCCGACTCGGTGGGACGTAACCCGACCCCGAGCTGAAATAAAGACTTGGCTCTGGGGGAATGTTACATCCCCAGTCCAAAGAAGCCGACTCGGTGGGACGTAACCCGACCCCGAGCTGAAACAAAGACTTGGCTCTGGGGGAATGTTACATCCCCAGTCCAAATAAGCCGACTCGGTGGGACGTAACCCGACCCCGAGCTGAAACAAACATCGATCTCGGCGGTACAAGAGCAGACCCGAGCCGGAAAGAAACAAGTGGCCTCGGCGGAACGAATCCAGCCCCCAGCCGATTAACCAAGTGGCATCGGTGGAACGAATCCAGCCCGAGCCGATTAACCAAGTGGCCTCGGCGGAACGAATCCAACCCCGAGAAGATTATCCAAGTGGCCTCTGTGGAACGAATCCAGCCCTGAGCTGATTAACCAAGTGGCCTCGGCGGAACGAATCCAGCCACGAGCCGATTAATACTTTGCAAACTGTTGACGACTGACTTGTTGCATACGTAATCCAGCCCCGTGTCCCGATTAACTGTTGACGACTGATTTTGGTCTCAGGGCAATATGGGAATATTACTCCCGAGAAAATCCTCCATCAATAGTGAATTGTTCGGTTAAGGGGGAACCAAAAGCAAATTTAGCAAAAGACAGATAAATACACCAATCAATAAGGAGATTTAACGTGGTTCGGCGGATCAGATCCAATCTACGTCCACGGGCACAAAACAGGTGATACTTTTATTACTGAGATATGCTTCTCTAATCTCTCTTGTGTTTACAAGTCTGTTGATAATGATATTGATCTTGATCTTGATCTTGATCTTGATTCTCCTCTTTTATGCACACTCTACCCTCATATTTATAATAATGTAGAAATCAGATTCATTCTCCTCCAAGAATTTCCTAGTTGAAACAATTTCATTTTCCCATAAGGATTCTAGTTGAAACTACATTCACTTCCCATATCCTATTAGGATACTGACTCATTCACCTCTCATATCCTATTAGAATAGGATAACTTATCTCCTTACCCCATAAGAATAGGATAACTTATCCCCTTACCCCATAAGAATATGATAACTTATCTCTGAAGCATATCTCGCTATCTGGTCGGTCTTCATGAGGTCGGTCATGATGGTCCTTTGAGCTGAGAATGCTGCTACTGATCTGATAATGCTCGGTCATCCAATCTTAAGTGGTCGGTCACTGATCACCAAGTGCTCGGCCCCTTACCGTTGGCGTATGCAACATCGAATGGTCGGGTCGGCATTAGTGCTCTCGATCAAGAAGGGAATTACCCTTTTTACCCTTGCCGTACTCCTTAAAAATCATAGTGCTTAAAAAACACCATCAACATCTATCCCCTAGTTCTCGGTAACAACGAGTTTGCGAGTTGATTCCGGGAACTATAAAAAAAGATGGTGTGCCGATGAATCCGTCGGTGGTCACTCCAGAAACCGCAGAGAAAAAATGCCTTGGCTGCAAATATGGTCATTCCTGCCACCTTAATGTGCTTAGTCAACAAGGATCCCGATATCTACCCGTGGAAGAAAAAATGATTTTCCCTTATGCTGATGACGATCGACTCGGTGGGACGTAACCCGACCCCGAGCTGAGAAAAATACTTGGCTCTAGGGGAATGTCGCGTCCCCAGATCAAAAGGATAGACTCGGTGGGACATAACCCGACCCGAGCTGAGAGAATCAAAGTGGCCTCGGCGGAACGAATCCAGCCCCGAGTCGATTAATCAAGTGGCCTCGGCGGAACGAATCCAGCCCCGAGCCGATTAATCAAGTAGCCTCGGCGGAACGAATCCAGCCCCGAGCCGATTAACAAGTAGCCTCGGCGGAACGAATCCAGCCCCGAGTCGATTAATCAAGTGGCCTCGGCGGAACGAATCCAGCCCCGAGCCGATTAATCCTTGGGCCTTATTCAGACGGGAAGTGAATCAACCTTTTAAAGCCCTACCGAATCTGGCACGGGCGTCCCCTTGTCAGACCAGCGAAAAACAAAAACAAAACTTTGGAAAATAAAATTAAAAGGCGGGGGTGACCTAGCACTTATCCCAGAGCAAAACGTTTCGTAAGTATAAACAACAACACAGATGCCTCAAAACAGCGTCATGCCCGAGGTTTCCAAAACACAATCCTGAATCTTTCAATTCAGAGTCCCGGCGAACCAGGATTTGGATCAAAAGAGCGTTAAAATGGTAAGGGCACATCCTCCATACTTCAGGTCTGCATTGAGCCTGTACTGTTCGAGGGCTCCTCCTACAACGCTGGAGCAAGCATACGCTACGAGGGCACAATCCTTCCCGTGCTACACTTCTCTTGGATCCAAATGATCAAAGAAATAGGGATCAAAGAGTGTCCGAGACATTAAGGGCATATTCCTCCTTATGTTCGGTAACACTGGAGCAAGCAATCGCCACAGGGGTATCGTCCATCCCCGTGCGATGCTTCCACGGATCCGAATGATCAAGGTAATGGGGATCAAAGAGTGTTTGAGACATTAGGGCATTCTCCTCCTTATGTTCGGTAACATGGAGTAAGCAATCGCCACGGGGGTATCATCCCTCCCCGTGCTATGCTTCTCACGGATCCATAATCAGGTAGGTGAGGATCAGAGAGTGTTTGAAACATTAAGGTCCTTTCCTCCTTATGTTCGGTAACACTGGAGTAAGCAATCGCCACGGGGGTATCATCCTCCCCATGATACGTTTCTCACGGATCCATTAATCAGGTAGGTGAGGATCAGAGAGTGTTCGAAACATTAAGGGCATTTTCCTCCTTATGTTCGGTAACACTGGAGTAGTAAACAATCGCCACGGGGGTATCATCCCTCCCCGTGCTACGCTTCTCACGAATCCATTAATCAGGTAGGTGAGGATCAGAGAGTGTTCGAAACATTAAGGGCATTTTCCTCCTTATGTTTGGTAACACTGGAGTAAGCAATCGCCACGGGGGTATCATCCCTCCCCGTGCTATGCTTCTCTTGGATCTATCGGGTAGGCAAAACATATGGTAAGGCATTCCTTGCGTTTGTATCTCCCAAACTGGTCAGGCAGGTTATCCTACGGGGGCACTCCCTCCCCGTGATTACCATCCCGGAATGTCCCAGGTACATATAAGTTGTGGGGTAGTTGTGCTCCGGCTACTGCGAAGGGTTCTCGTGCTCCTTTATACCTCTTCCCTCTTGATGTGGTCTTGATCTTTGAAAGTGGAGCGAGTTAGGTCAGATTGTCTATGCCCGAGATTTTTATGGTAGCACTTGTGATCGGTATGTCATGGGTTTGATGCCTCGACCTCTGATCATCCAGCTATCTGCGGGACATTTCGAGAAAGGCTTTACATTGAGCTCCTACCCCTTGTCGGGTTGTTGTAAAAAAAGAATCTACTGAAAGTATTTTCTTAACATCTCGGTGTTCCAGGGTTTCTTTAATCGCGTGCCGTCTAGATGTTCTAAGATGTAGACCCCTGGCCTTACCACCTCTGTAATTTTATAGGGCCCTTCCCAATTTGCTCCTAACGAGCCTTTTTCCGGCCTTCAAGTGTTCAGGGTGACTCTTCTTAATACCAGGTCGTCTGGGAGAAAGACGCGAGTTCAAACTTTTTTGTTGTAGAAGTGGGCCATCCTTTGTGGATAAACTGATGTCCTCATGGCTGACTTCTCTTTTTTTTCCTCGATCAGGTCGAGGTGGCTTCTGATAAGTTCTTCATTCTTTCCTCTCTCAAAATGACGGACCCTGTGGGTAGTTATTTGATCTCTGCTGGAATAACTACTTCACACCCGTATGATAAGGAAAATGGAGTCTCCCCTGTAGAATCTTTATAGGTCGTCCGGTGTGCCCACAGTACTTCCGGCAATTCCTCGACCTATAAGCTCTTGCAGGATCCGAGCCGAGCTTTAAGATTTGCCTTGATGGTTTTATTTGCCGCCTCAACCTGTCCGTTTGAATTGGGGTGGGCTGGTGTGGTGAACCTCATGGCGATCTAGAGGTCTTCGCAGAGTTTCCTGAATCCCTTGCTATCGAACTGTTTTCCATTGTCGGTGACGATAGCCCGTGGGATTCCGAACCTGCAGATAATATTCTTCTTCAAAAAATATGTGGCCTTCTTCTCTGTGATGGTGGATAGGGGTTCGGCCTCCACCCATTTGGTGAAATAGTCTATGGCCAAAATGGCGTACTTCGCTTATCTACGTCCCTTTGGCATTGGTCCGATGATATCTAGTCCCCACTGAGCGAATGGCCAGGGACTGGACAGGGTGGTTAACTGTTCTGCTGGCTGGTGGTGAATATTGGCATCTTCTGGCATCCTTCGCATTTCCGGGCTACTCTCATGCCGTCCTAATGCATAGTTGGTCAATAGAACCCTTGCCTTAAAGCTTTAAAGTCCATCCGATTGTCCTCCGACGTGACTCCCACAGATGCCCGCGTGAATTTCCCTGAGTACATAATCGGCCTCTTCTTCTGCTAAACATCTTAGGAGGGGTACTGTGTGTTGATGGTGTTTTTAGGTCATATGTTATTTAAAGAGCACAGCGGGGGTAAAAGGGGTAATTCCCTTTTTGATCGAAGATCATTAATGCCGACCCGACCACATGAGTGTTATAAAGCCAACAGGTAGAGACCGGACACTTGATGATAGGTGACCGACCACTTTGGTTTGGATGACCGAGCATTATTAGATCGGTGCAGCATTCTCAGCTCAAAAGACCATCATGACCGACCTCATGAAGACCGAGCATATGACGAGACGTACTCCAGAAGATAAGGCATCTTATTTTTACGAACAAGATAATAAGTTATCCTACTTTCATGAGGTAAACTAGTAATTCAGTGTCCTAGTAGGATAAAGGAAGTGGAGGTAGTTTTTGATTAGGAATCCTTATGGGAAATGGAAATTGTTTCAACTAGGAAATTCTTATAGGAGAAGAAATCTGATTTCTACACTATTATAAATAGGAGGGTGGAGTGTGCATCAGAAAGAAGATCAAGATCATTAGGATCAGACTTGTAAACACAAGAGATATCAAAGTAGCATATCTCAGTAATAAAAGTATCATTCGTTTTGTGCCTGTGGACGTAGGTTGGATCTGATCAGCCGAACCACGTTAAATCTCCTTGTTGATTGATATATTTATCTGTCTTTGGCTAAATTTGCTTTTGGTTCCCCTTAACCGAACAAATTCACTATTGAGGGAGGATCGTCTCGGGAGTAATATTCCCATATTGCCCTGAGACCAAAATCAGCCGTCAACAGTTGGCGCCGTCTATGGGGAATTTCTGGAAAAAAAGCAATTCACGAAAAAGACAATGTCAGAAGACGGAAATCATCAGTCATCAGGGAGTCCGGCTACGGACTGGATGAAAAAAATGGAAGAAATCATGAAATCCATGATAGATCGACTGGAGAGAATGGAAGGGATGAACAACGAGAGACCGAAAGCCGGAACCAGCCGAAGAAGAGGTGAAAAAGCAGAAGGTAAAAGGATTGTGGATATGAGTGAAGACGATGAACCCATGAGGAAGGGTCCCTGCGGGATAAAATCCATAGTCGTAGAAAAAGATTCACAAACAGAGGACACATGGGAAGAAGAAGAGGGAAGACAATCGCCAGATTCCTCCTATGATAGTCTCCGCGACTCCAGAGGAGAAAACAGGGAGTATGGCGAGAATGTGCGGGAAACTTCAAGGCATGAGGAGCACCGCACCCAGGACAATAGACGCAAAGAGGGGCACAGAAAGCGAAATGGCAGCACAAGTAGTGAGATGAAGTCTTGGCTAAAAAAAGAGATGGCCAAGTGGGAGGTAAACCTCAAGACTAATGCAGGAGATACCCGGGAGAATGAGGAGGAATCTCCCCTCACAGAAGAAATAAGGTCGGCAAATTTCTCGAGGCGATTCAACATGCCGACCATGACGCCCTACAAGGGTCACACCGACCCTAAATCCCATATTGAGAGCTTTGTCCTGTTAATGGAAGTCCAAGGAGTAGTAGGAGATGCCATCTGCAAAGTATTCCCCCTGACCTTGGGGGAATCCGCCATCCTATGGTACAGAAGTCTGGCCCCGGGGAGCATCGGAAGCTTTACGCAACTTAAAAGGTCGTTCATTCGGCACTTCAAGGGGCCTGCGTCCCTAAAAAGACAATTGGAGAGTTGAGACTCATGAAGCAATGAGAGGACGAGCCCCTAAAAACTTTTATTGAGAGGTACCACAATATGGTACTCGAAGTCGGAGGCTATGAGTCCCTTGAGGCCTTGGAAAGTTTAAAAGGAGCCTTAAGGATCGGAAAACTGTGGACTCACCTAAGGATCCAAGACAACACCGATTATGCTACCGCTCTGGAAGTAGCCCGAAAGTTTGTCTCGTTAGAAAATGAAGAAAGGATCTCCCGGAGGGGGACAGCTGTCAGAGAGAGGACGACAAGGTCAGAGGCCCCCACCAGCCAGACATGGAGTTCAAAAAACTCCTCCCGAGACGCAAGGAATTCAAACCAATGCCTCGGAATGACCAGGAAAGAGGAGTCCCAACCCGAGTAAACCACGTAGTCTGAGAAGAAGCATATATTCCCCTAAGAAAGGCACTAGGGCAGATCATCATGGAGATACAAGGAAAAAGCCTCTTATAGAACCCGACCTCAGGAGATTTCCCCCAGATAAAAGGAATAAGAAATCTTATTGCATACATAATAACTGAGGGAATACAGCGGACGAGTGCAAGGATTTTCGGGAACCAATGGAAGACCTAGCACGGAATGGGTACTTAAATAAATATATTAACCATGAAACTATGGCAGCTAGACAGAGGGCACGGAGCCGACAGGTGAACATCATCGCCGGGGGAAAACACTAACCGGAGACTCTAACCGGTCAAGAAAAAACTATAGCCGAGCTCGGGGGACGGAGGTGCTAGAAACAGAACGGTCCTCGTACTACGAGGAGGTCGGTCGGTACCCATAATTTCACCGACGAGGATGCTCAAGGGGTGAGTTTCCCCCATGACGATGCATTAATAATCAAGGCAACAATCGGCGGCTCAGAGGTGACATAATCTTGGTAGATCCCGGAAGTGCAGTAACATAATCTCCAAAGAAGCTTTAGAGGGCTTGGGAGTGGAGTATGCAACTCTAACCAACGACGTCACCCCATGTACGGATTCGGGGGTCAACGGTCGTCCCACTGGGAAGGATACAGCTGGCCATGACGATCGGGACTCACCCCAAAACCCGGACGATCATGATAAATTCACAGTATTAGACTGCATGAGCAGTTACCAAGTAATTGTCGGCCGGCCTTTCATGATGAAGACAAAGGCCGCAATGTCCTGCTATTACCTAAAGCTGAAATTCCCCACCCGGGAAGGAATCGGAATCATATGCGGGAGTCAGAAAGTAGCCCGCAGTTGTTTTGCCACTCTCTCACAAGAAACCCTATGCATTGAAGTAGGTACTAGGAAAAGACAGGAAAATGAAGAAAGTGAAGAAGTAAGTGGGGACCCGGGTCCTCGGCCAAACAAAATTGCCCGGCTAGGAGCGATCGAAAAATTGGAATGGATAGAACTCTTCGGACCTGGGAAGAGCATAAAGATAGGGGGAAACTTAGACAGAACCCTGAAACAGGGTCTGTTGAGGTGTCTAAAGGAGTACCCGACGTCTTCCCGTGGGGGCACGATGACATGCCCGAAATTGATCCGAAATTCATCAATCACCGCTTGGTAGTAAACCCGTCACACAAACCGGTCAAGCAGAAAAGAAGAACCTTCAACCAGGAACGGTGCAGAGTAGTAGCGACCGAGGTTGACAAATTATTGAAAGCTGGTTTCATCAGAGAAGTAAAATACCCAGAGTGGGTATCAAACGTGGTACTGGTGAAGAAGTCAAACGGAAAGTGGAGAATGTGTGGGATTTCACCGACCTAAACAAGGCATGCTCGAAAGACAGCTTCCCACTGCCAAACATAGATCAACTAGTAGATACAACAGCCTGTCAGAGACTGCTAAGCTTTATGGATTCCTTTTCAGGATACAACCAGGTCAAGATACACCCTTCGGACGAGGAAAAAAAACTTTTGTCACCGACCAAGGGCTCAACTGTTACAAAGTAATGCCCTTCGGACTGAAGAATGCAGGGGCAACCTTTCAAAGGCTAGTCAACAAAATTTTCAAACCACTCATTGGCACATCAATGCTGGTATATGTTGACGACATGATAACAATGTCCAGAGAGCCAGAATTCCACGTAACCGACCTGAAAGAAACCTTTGAGTTATTAAGGAAACACAATTTAAAGCTCAACCCGGAGAAATGTGCTTTCGGAGTAGCCTTAGGGAAGTTTTTGGGGTACATGGTAAGCTCCCAAGGCATATAAACCAATCCATAGAAGATCCAAGCCATAATGGACTTGAAATCTCCCAGGACGGTAAAAGAAGTACAGAGTCTAACCGGCAGATTGGCCGCGCTCAACCGATTCATCTCCCGAGCAACCGACAAGTGCCACCCTTTCTTCAAAGTCATCAAGAAGGCCAAAAAGGAAATCAACTGGACGCCGAAATGCGAGGAAGCTTTCCGACAGTTAAAAAAATACCTAACACAGCCCCCGGTTCTAGCAAAGCCACTCTTGGGAGAAACCTTATACTTGTACTTAGCTGTATCAGAGCACGCAGTAAGCTCGGTGCTGATACGAGAGGTCGATAAGGTCCAAAGGCCAGTATATTATGTCAGCAAAGCCTTGTTAGATGTTGAGACCCGATATCCGGTACATGAACTGGTCGCCCTGTCATTGATTACTGCAGCCCGGAAACTACGACCCTACTTCCAAACCCATCCTATTGGGGTTTACACTGATTATCCTCTAAGACAGATTCTACAAAAACCTGAAGTTTCGGGCAGGCTAATGAAGTGGTCGGTGGAGTTAAGTGAACACGACATTTCTTACCTCCCAAGGATGGCAGTAAAGGGGCATGCTTTGGCAGATTTTTTCGTAGAATTCATAGAACCCCAGGTCCTGACTGTGGGGGAAGGCAAATGGGAGATGTCAGCAGACGGATCTGCCAGCTCACAAGGCAAATGAGCTGGAATCATATTGAAAAGCGACAAAGGTGAAGAGGTATTGTTCGCCCTGAGGTTCGCCTTCGAGGCCACAAACAATGAAGCAGAGTATTGTAGGCACTGCATTTTTGCATATAAGTCCCTATGATGAGTCTCAATTGGAGACACTACCTTTTAAGTCACGGAGGTCACGGAAAACGGACATTGGAAGAGGAAATTCAGAATAAACAAGGTTCACTGTTTTCATTCGGGATGCGTTCGTGTATACGTTCGAACACCAAACAGATTGCGGGCGTTCGTGCCGCGTTCTAGGAAGCGTTCGAACGGTTGTCGGTAATTCTGGTTTTGCTGCTAGCCTCACATCAAGCCCAATTCGCCCAAGCCTTGGCCCACACGCCCAAGCCCACTTAAAACACATATTTAACACATGGTGAATCAAAACAAATCTAAAATCACATACCAAATTAAAATAAACCTTAAAATCAATCAAATATTTTAATTCCTTAATTAAGATATTCACCCACCAATTACACAAGATTCCTTCCTAACTAAACAAAATCACAGACTAAATTAAAAAGATGTTATGCCTAATTAAAATCAATTATAACAAATTAAAGATATTGACTTCCTTATCTAAACCAAATTTGTCCCCCCTCAATCTAATCCTTTCTTTGCTCAACACCAAATCAAATCCCTTCCTTGTGAGACAAGGTGAAGCCCTAGCCATTCTCTATATAAACAACCCCTAACCAAGACATGTAGTCCCCTAGCTCATTCATACAAGAAAAGACTCCCCTGGCTCATTCATACAAGAAAAGCCTCTCATAGCTCATTCATACAAGAAAAGCCTCCCCTAGCTCATTCATACAAGAAAAGCCTCCCCTAGCTCATTCATACAAGAAAAGCCTCTCCTAGCTCATTCATACAAGAAAAGCCTCCCCTGGCTCATTCATACAAGAAAAGCCTCCCCTAGCTCATACACACAACTCACACAAAAATCACAACACACACAAGAAACACCCAAGCTTATTGACACAACTCTCCCTCACTCTCAATAACCGAAGATCACAAACCAAAGAACCCTCATTGCCTTGACCAAAACACATCCCGAACAGCCCCTTTACCTCATCAAAACAGCCCCCGAACGACACCATAACACCACCGAAAATCACACCCAAAACAGTAGCCAAAACATCCCAAGAACAGTAACTAAAATACAGCAGAAAAATAGTAGCAAAACGTCAGCGAATCGGAGTCAAAAGCAGCAGCAAAAGACGGAGAACGACGACTCAAAACAGTAAGACAACGAACGAGAGCAGTGAACTAGTGAACCGGAAAAGTTGCAGAGCATCCACCCTTCCGACGATCGTGTGCCGTACATCCGAGAGGTGATTTAAAAGGTTAGACCTGAGGGCACTTTTCTCATTAGTTTATATTCGTCTTTTGATTGTTTATTGAATTCTATTCGCATGAAAGTCGTTTGTGGATGCATGTTGTGGCTTGAATGAAATGGAAATTGTGTCGCCTCTTGTGGTATATAGGATGGAAACCCGGACATAAATTTCATAGCCGATTCCGAATGGACGGTAGTATGATCTGTACTCGGGATACAACTCCACGTACCACTTGAGTAAACGGCACACTCTTTTGTTTTATGTTGCTTCGGTTATTTATTTTTCGTTATTTGAATTCTGGATGTTACTTTTGTATGCATGATTCAATCGAGCGCATGAGCTTAGTATGTCGGATTAAAGGTCCCCTATTTAAAGGGGTTAAAATCCTTTACCACAATACTTTACCGCGCCGGTTGATGTGTGTTCGGTTGGATATAAGATATGTTCAATCGGATATACTAAGTGTGATATGATTGTCTTTATTTTGTATGCGTGATGTGATCGAGCGCATGTGCTTAGTAAGTGCGATGAAAGGTCCTCTAATTGAAGAGGTTAAAATCCTTCACCACGATGCTTCGCCGCGCTTCGTATTTCGTTATTTGCTTTTTTATGTATGTATTGCGTCACATTTTGTACATCAGGTCTGTTCCCGTTCGAATGCGTTTTCGAATGCTATACGAACGCGAACCTTCTGTTTCCCGTTCGAACACGTTTTACAAACGCTACTCGAATGCGCATGCATTTTGTTTCATCAGGTCTGGATCCGTTCGAATGTGTTATCGAACGTTATAAGAACGCGAACCTTCTGTTTCTCGTTCGAACGCATTTTACAAACGCTACTCGAACGCGCATGCATTTTGTATCATCAGGTCTGGTACCGTTCGAACGCGTTATCAAACGCTACATGAATGCGAACCTTCTATTTACCGTTCGAACGCGTTTACGAACGCTACACGAACGCGCACACACTGAACTAAGTCTGTCTCATCATATTTCATGCACAACTGCCTTTTGGGTGATCTCCCTTGCATTATGTAGCCAATCGTGTTATTTGTATTCATGCATTTATCCATTCGATGTGTTCTTGGGATGATATTCAAGCATGATTAGGTTGTTAGCATGTTATTTGGTTAATATATTCATGAGATAGTACTCAAGCATGATTAGGTTGTTCTTAGTTTTCCCTATCATATGATTGAGAAATATTTGTGAGATTGCCATGTGATGTTGCATGTTGTGATGATTAATTTCATGCATGTGGATTTGGAAGCATGATACTCCTGGAAATAAGTGTTACTTAGGCCTGATTAAATTATTACACAAATCCTTTCATTACAAGTGACATAAGTAAGGGACCATTCCGAACCCAACGGTTTGAGATCTTCCCTTGCGAGGGGTGAGTGCGGCCTTAAATCTCATTTTCCCGGTTCACACCGGGTGGCGACTCCATTATTCTCCGGTTTAGTCCCCCGTGGCTACTCCGTACTCCCAACCGGGCCGCGAGCCCGGTACAACATGCGTCGCCCCAGATCCCGTGTTCCTACAGTCTGGCGACTCCACTGGGGATAGAGAATCGACCCCGAAATATTGTCTTGTAATGTTTGGATTTATGTTCTAATGGACCGTGTCTATAGTGGATAAAATGAGGGTTTAATCAAGGGCATCTTGAGGCTAGGTAATGGTTTGGTGTCTTCCTTCATTCACTACCTTTCTAGAAGGAAAAGCTGTGAAGGCACCTATATAGCCATCTACCCGTAGCCTATTGTGATGGACTAATTTGGAGGATTCGTTGTTTATTCCTGACACCAAGCGATAAGAGCCTAAGAGGCTTGGGTATTTAAGTGAGCCTCGCTCCACCCTCCCTCGGGGGAATCTACAACGGGAAGTCCATTTGACAGTCAGTCACGCACCATAGCTCACTGGCACGTACCTTAGTGTATAAAAAAAGGGTGCGCTCACTTTACTGCTCGAACCCTTGATTGGGGAGACCTAGTTGTGGGCCATCCTTCGCCGATGAGAGCCTTTGTCTACACTCTTGTGAACCCACCCATAGACCGGGTTTGTATGGTTAAAGTAACAATTATTTCCTTGAATATGTGCTTGTGGACCATCCTCATTTGGATGCAGTTGGACTATTGTCAGAAATGCAGACTTGCTGGGCCATTTAAACTGGGGCGAGTTCGTACCTTATGACCATTAGGCCCAAAGCTTTTGAAATGTTGATGGGCCATTCTATAGAAATCATTGTTTTATGTTTGCATTATCTTTCCTTTGTGCTTGTGTTCGGAACATTACCATTTGGATTTAGTTGGGCTACTTGCCATGAGATGTGAACTTGTTGGGCCATTTAATTTGGGACGAGTTCACTCCTATGACAGTTAGCCCGAAAGCTTCTAAAATGATGATGAGCCGATTTGTGTGAAAATTTTAATGAGTTGATATATTTCTTGTATCGCATGCATCTCATGCATCACATGCACCTAATGAATACATGCACCAGGTTAACCTCATTTTGTCTTGAAAGCCATCATAGATACCCGTTGGTTAGGGAAGAGAACAGACTTGTCAAAAGACCAAGCAACCACCAAGAGTACCGGTAGAAGACCTAACCAAACAGGATAGAAAACTCATTCATGCATGCATACACGTAACGTATCCTGCATTCCTTTTCGTGTTTGTTCTGTTTTGTAATAACAGGTTTCCGAGAAAAAAAAGAGGAAGCGTCAAATACAAGCCAACCAGAAGCAGCAACAGTACAATGTCAGCAGTCTTCAGGAATGAATTACAGGGGCGAGGCCCATATCAGTATCAGTCTGGGGGCGAGGCCCATATCAGTATCAGTTGGGGGCAAGGCCCATAACAGTATCAGTTGGGGGCGAGGCCCACATTAGTATCAGTTTGAGGGCGAGGCCCGAATCAGTATCAGTTTGGGGGCGAGGCCCACATTAGTATCAGTTTGAGGGCGAGGCCCACATTAGTATCAATTTGGGGCGAGGCCCACATCATTATCAGAATCAATTTTACCGAGTATGGCACTCTGGGAAAAAGACCTACAGTTCAGGGGAGAAGACCCTTGTCTTAACTCAAATTGGAAAAAAAGACCCACAGTTCAGGGAAGAAGATCCTTGTCTTAACTCAAATTGGGAAAAAGACCCACAGTTTAGGGAAGAAGACCCTTGTCTCAACTCAAATCGGGAACAAGACCCACAGTTCAGGGAAAAAGACCCTTATCTCAACTCAAATCGGGAACAAGACCCACAGTTCAGGGAAAAAGACCCTTATTTCAACTCAAATCGGGAACAAGACCCATAGTTCAGGGAAAAAGACCCTTATCCCAACTCAAATCGGGAACAAGACCCACAGTTCAGGGAAAAAGACCATTATCTCAACTCAAATCGGGAACAAGACCCACAGTTCAGGGAAAAAGACCCTTATCTCAACTCAAATCGGGAACAAGACCCATAGTTTAGGGAAGAAGACCCTTGTCTCAACACAAATTGGGAACAAGACCCACAGCACCACTTAACTTAGATTGGGAACAAAACCCACAATACAACTCAATTCAACTTGGGAACAAGACCCACTCGGCGGTTCGGGACTGAACCAAGGGTCGCAGCACCTCACCACCAAATCAACTCAACTCAACACATGGTAAGTCAAGTGGCAGCTGGCGAGCCAGGTAAGTGAGAATGCATTGCATAACTTCGATAGGATTGTCACTGTTACACATTACACAAGTCCCATCAAAGTGGGGGCGACTGTAGGCACTGCATTTTTGCATATAAGTCCCTATGATGAGTCTCAATTGGAGACACTACCTTTTAAGTCACGGAGGTCACGGAAAACGGACATCGGAAGAGGAAATTCAGAATAAACAAGGTTCACTGTTTTCGTTCGGGATGCGTTCGTGTATACGTTCGAACACCAAACAGATTGCGAGCGTTCGTGCCGCGTTCTATGAAGCGTTCGAACGGTGTCGGTAATTCTGGTTTTGCTGCTAGCCTCACATCAAGCCCAATTCGCCCAAGCCTTGGCCCACACGCCCAAGCCCACTTAAAACAATATTTAACACATGGTGAAATCAAAACAAATCTAAAAATCACATACCAAATTAAAATAAACATTAAAATCAATCAAATATTTTAATTCCTTAATTAAGATATTCACCCACCAATTACACAAGATTCCTTCCTAACTAAACAAAATCACATACTAAATTAAAAATATGTCATGCCTAAATAAAATCAATTATAACAAATTAAAGATATTGACTTCCTAATCTAAACCAAATTTGTCCCCCCTCAATCTAACCATTTCCTTGCTCAACACCAAATCAAATCCCTTCATTGTGAGACAAGGTGAAGCCCTAACCATTCTCTATATAAACAACCCATAGCCAAGACATGCAGTCCACTAGCTCATTCATACAAGAAAAGCCTCATCTGGCTCATTCATACAAGAAAAGCCTCTCCTAGCTCATTCATACAAGAAAAGCATCCCCTAGCTCATTCATACAAGAAAAGCCTCCATAGCTCATTCATACAAGAAAAGCCTCTCCTAGCTCATTCATACAAGAAAAGCCTCCCCTTGCTCATTCATACAAGAAAAGCCTCCCCTAGCTCATACACACAACTCACACAAAAATCACAACACACATAAGAAACACCCAAGCTTATTGACACAACTCTCCCTCACTCTCAATAACCGAAGATCACAAACCAAAGAACCCTCATTGCCTTGACCAAAACACATCCCGAACAGCCCCGTTACCTCATCAAAACAGCCCCCGAACCACACCATAACACCACCGAAAATCACACAAAAAACAGTAGCCAAAATATCCCAAGAACAGTAACTAAAATACAGCAGAAAAACAGTAGCAAAACGACAGCGAATCGGAGTCAAAAGCAGCAGCAAAAGACGGAGAACGACGACTCAAAACAGTAAGACAACGAACGAGAGCAGTGAACCAGTGAACCGGAAGAGTTTCGGAGCATCCACCCTTCCGACGATCGTGTGCCGTACATACGAGAGGTGATTTAAAAGGTTAGACCTGAGGGAACTTTTCTCATTAGTTTATATTCGTCTTTTGATTGTTTATTGAATTCTATTCGCATGAGAGTCGTTTGTGGATGCATGTTGTGGCATGAATGAAATGGAAAATGTGTCGCCTCTTGTGGTATATAGGATGGAAACCAGGACATAAATTTCATAGCCGATTCCGAATGGACGGTAGTATGATCTGTACTCGGGATACAACTCCACGTACCACTTGAGTAAACGGAATACTCTTTTGTTTTATGTTGTTTCGGTTTATTTATTTTTCGTTATTTGAATTCTGCATGTTACATTTGTATTCATGATTCAATCGAGCGCATGGGCTTAGTAAGTCGGATTAAAGGTCCCCTATTTGGAGGGGTTAAAATCCTTTACCACAATGCGTTGCCGCGCCGGTTGATGTGTGTTCGGTTGGATATAAGATATGATCAATCGGATATACTAAGTGTGATATGATTGTCTTTATTTTTGTATGCATGATGTGATCGAGCGCATGAGCTTAGTAAGTGCGATGAAAGGTCCTCTAATTGAAGAGGTTAAAATCCTTCGCCACGATGCTTCGCCGCGCTTCGTATTTCGCTATTTACTTTTTTATGTATGTGTTGCTTCACATTTTGTGCATCAGGTCTGTTCCCGTTCAAACGCGTTTTCGAACGCTATACGAACGCGAACCTTCTGTTTCCCATTCGAACGCATTTTACAAACGCTACTCGAACGCGCATGCATTTTGTTTCATCAGGTCTGGATCCGTTCGAACGCTATACGAACGCGAACCTTCTGTTTCCCGTTCGAACGTGTTTTACAAACGCTACTCGAACGCGCATGCATTTTGTATCATCAGGTCTGGTACCGTTCGAACGCGTTATCAAACGCTACACGAATGCGAACCTTCTGTTTACCGTTTGAACGCGTTTACGAACGCTACACGAACGCGCACATACTGAACTAAGTCTGTCTCATCATATTTCATGCACAACTGCCTTTTGGGTGATCTCCCTTGCATTATGTAGCCAATCATATTATTTGTATTCATGCATTTATCCATTCGATGTGTTCTTTGGATGATATTCAAGCATGATTAGGCTGTTAGCATGTTATTTGGTTAATATATTCATGAGATAGTACTCAAGCATGATTAGGTTGTTCTTAGTTTTCCCTATCATATGATTGAGAAATATTTGTGAGATTGCCATGTGATGTTGCATGTTGTGATGATTAATTTCATGTATGTGGATTTAGAAGCATGATACTCTTGGAAATAAGTGTTACTTAGGCTTGATTAAATTATTACACAAATCCTTTCATTACAAGTGACATAAGTAAGGGACCATTCCGAACCCAACGGTTTGAGGTCTTCCCTTGCGAGGGGTGAGTGCGGCCTTAAATCTCATTTTCCCGGTTCACACCGGGTGGCGACTCCATTATTCTCCGGTTTAGTCCCCCTTGGCTACTCCGTACTCCCAACTGGGCCGCGAGCCCGGGACAGCATGCGTCGCCCCAGATCCTGTGTTCCTACAAGTATGAGGCAATCCTGGCCGGTCTTAGGCTATGCGCGGTGGTAGGAGTCCGCGACGTAGTAATAAGAAGTTACTCTCAGCTAGTTGTTCAGCAGCTGAAAGGCGAATTCCAAGCCAGAGAGTCGAGTATGATAGCCTACTTGGCTGAAGTAAAAAGGTTGGTGGGAAGAATGGGGGACGTACACTTTGAGCAAATCAGTCGAGAAGACAACTGCGAGGCAGACTCCTTAGCACGGCTCGCATCTTCGATAAAATCAGAGAACCCCATAATGGTCCCTCTAATCTGCCTCCGAGAAAAGAGCGTGGGAGAACTCGAAGTAAAATTATTGGATGAGGAAGACAAAGCCTCATGGATACAGCCAATTAAGAAATACTTGGAAACAAAGGAGACACCCGAGGACAAGAAGGAAGCCAGGAAACTAAAATTCAAAAGCACCAAGTTCTCCATGATCGAAGGAGTGCTCTACCGGATGGGCCACACAGTACCCTTCATAAGATGTTTAGCGGAAGAAGAGGCCGATTATGTACTCAGGGAAATCCACGCGGGCATCTGTGGGAGTCACGCCGGAGGACAATCAATGGCCTTTAAAGCTTTAAGGCAAGGGTTCTATTGGCCAACTATGCATCATGACGGCATGAGAGTAGCCCGGAAATGCGAAGGATGCCAGAAGAATGCCAATATCCACCACCATCCAGCAGAGCAGTTAACCACCCTGTCCAGTCCCTGGCCATTCGTTCAGTGGGGGCTAGATATCATCGGACCAATGCCAAATGGACGAGGACATGTGAAGTACGCCATCGTGGCCATAGACTATTTCACTAAATGGGTGGAGGCCGAACCCCTATCCACCATCACAAAGAAGAAGGCCACATAGTTTTTGAAGAAAAATATTATCTGCAGGTTCGGAATCCCACTGGCTGTCATCACCGACAACGGAAAACAGTTCGATAGCAAGGGATTCAGGAAACTCTGCGAAGACCTCCAGATCGCCTTAAGGTTCGCCTCACCAGCCCACCCCAAGTCAAACGGACAGGTTGAGGCGGCAAACAAAACCATCAAGGCAAATCTTAAAGCTCGGCTCGGATTCTGCAAGAGCTTATGGGTCGAGGAATTACCGGAAGTACTGTGGGCACACCGGACGACCTATAAAGATTCTACAGGGGAGACCCCGTTTTCCTTATCATACGGGTGTGAAGCAGTTATTCCAGCAGAGATCGGAATAACTACCCACAGGGTCCGTCATTTTGAGAGCGGAAAGAATGAAGAGCTTATCAGAAGACACCTCGACCTGATCGAGGAAAAAAGAGAAAAGTCAGCCATGAGGACAGCAGTTTATCAACAAATGATGACCCGTTTCTACAACAAAAAAGTTCGAGCTCGCACCTTTCTCCCAGGCGACCTAGTATTAAGAAGAGTCACTCTGAACACTCGAAGGCCGGAAGAAGGCTCGTTAGGAGCCAAGTGGGAAGGGCCCTATAAAATTGCAGAGGTGGTAAGGCCATGGGTCTACATCTTAGAACATCTGGACGGCACGCGATTAAAGAAACCCTGGAACACCGAGATGTTAATAAAATACTTTCAGTAGACTCTTTTTTTGCATCAACCCGACAAGGGGTATGAGCTCAATGTAAAGCCTTTCTCGAAATATCCCACAGAGAGTTGTAAGAAGGGCAGTATGTCTCCGAATATGAATAAAACTTTCTCTTTTCAAAAATTCCACCCACTCTTCTAATTAAAATTGAAAGCCATATTCAAAATTCCGGAGACATACTCGATACGAAGGGATGATCAGAGGTCGAGGCATCAAACCCACGACATACCAATCACAAAGTGCTACCATAAAAAATCCCGGGCATAGACAATCTGACCTAACTCGCTCCACTTTCAAAGATCAAGACCACATCAAGGGGGAAGAGGTATAAAAGAGCACGAGAACTCTTCGCGATAACCGGAGCACAACTACCCCACAACTTATATGTACCGGGGACATTCCGGGATGGTAATCACGGGGAGGGAGTGCCCTCGTAGGATAACCTACCTGACCAGTTTGGGGGACACAAACGCAAGGAATGCGATACCATATGTTTTGCCTACCCGATGGATTCAAGAGAAGCATAGCACGGGGAGGGATGATACCCCCGTGGCGATTGCTTACTCCAGTGTTACCGAACATAAGGAGGAAAATGCCCTTAATGTTTCAAACACTCTCTGATCCTCACCTACCTGATTAATGGATCCAAGAGAAGCATAGCACGGGGAGGGATGATACCCCTGTGGCGATTGCTTACTCCAGTGTTATCGAACATAAGGAGGAAAATGCCCTTAATGTTTCAAACACTCTCTGATCCTCACCTACCTGATTAATGGATCCGTGAAAAGCATAGCACGGGGAGGGATGATACCCCTGTGGTGATTGCTTACTCCAATGTTACCGAACATAAAGAGAAAAATGCCCTTAATGTCTCGAACAGTCTTTGATCCCCATTACCTTGATCATTCGGATCCAAGAGAAGTATAGCCCGGGGAAGGATTGTGCCCCCGTAGCGTATGCTTGCTCTAGTGTTGTAAGGAGGAGCCCTCAAATAATACACAGGCTCCATGTAGACCTGAAGTATAGAGGATGTGCCATTACCATCTAAACGCTTTTTGATCCAAATCCTGGTTCGCTGGGACTCTGAATTGAAAGATTCAGGATTGTGTTTTGGAAACCTCGGGCAGGACGCAGTCTTAAGGAATTCGTGCTGTTGTTTACACTTTAACATTTTATTTGGGATAAGTGCTAACGCCGCCCCCGCATTTTAATTTTATTTTCCAGAGTTTTGTTGTTTTTTCGCCAGTCTGGCAATGAGACGCCCTTGCCAGATTCGGTAGGGCTTCAAAAGGTTGATTCACTTCCCTTCTGAATAAGTCCCAAGGATTAATCGGCTCGGGGCTGGATTCGTTCCACCGAGGCTACTTGATTAATCGGCTCGGGGCTGGATTCGTTCCGCCGAGGACACTTGATTAATCGACTCGGGGCTGGATTCGTTCCGCCGAGGCTACTTGATTAATCGGCTCGAGACTGGATTCGTTTCGCCGAGGTTACTTGATTAATCGGCTCGGGGCTGGATTCGTTCCGCCGAGGCCACTTGATTAATCGGCTCGGGGCTGGATTCGTTCCGCCTAGGCCACTTGATTAATCGGCTCGGGGCTGGATTCGTTATGCCGAGGCCACTTTGATTCTCTCAGCTCGGGGTCAGGTGATGTCCCACCGAGTCCATCCTTTTGATCTGGGGATGCGACATTCCCCCAGAGCCAAGTATTTCTCTCAGCTCGGGGTCGGGTTACGTCCCACCGAATCCATCCTTTTGATCTGGGGACGCAACATTCCCCCGAGCCAAGTATTTCTCTCAGCTCGGGGTCGTGTTACGTCCCACCGAATCCATCCTTTTGGTCTGGGGACGTAACATCCCTTAGAGCTAAGTGTTTCTCCTAGCTCGGAGTCGGTCCTCAAGTGGACGTTTTTTGAGAGAGCAACCGGAGCAAGTCATGAAGAATCAAAAAAGAAAAGTGGAATGGAAGCATACAAGATATTCACATAAATAGGGTCGTGAAAAAGAGTTATTACAGGAAAAACAAAGTGTGTTCGAGATTACACGGGGCCCCATTCGGGTTATCCCCTACAGTTCAGCCCGCGGAGGGGCAATTATTTCTTCCTCAACAGGTATGAGTGGCAGCTGGCAAGGCTCGGCCTCGGGAGATGGGACAATGGATACCACATGGCCGGCTTCGGAGGCCCCGAAAATTACGGCTTCAGGAGCAGGGGCAGGAGCCTCAGACCGAATCTCTTCAAGAACATGGGCCTCAGGTCGATCCACCTCAGGAGCCATGGTGATCGAGATAGGGTTGGGATCCATCACCTCTTCAGGAGAAAAGGGTAACCACCTTTGAAACTCCTCCTGTGAAATTTCCTCTTTACAAAAGCGGATGGCCGCGTAGATAGGCCCCATATCCAGGTTGGACAGTACCATCGGGATGATCTCAGCGCAGTCCCCGACCCCCTCAAGGCGGATTACGTCTCTCTCAGCCTCCAACTCAGCTTCCCTCTTATTAAGCTCGTCCCGGACCCGTACCAGCTCTTCATCTTTGGCCCTCAGCTTGGACTCAACGCTGCGCACTTCCACCTGTAGGATCCTGTTGTCGGCCTGGGCAATCTCAAAGTCCTTCTTGGCGGCATCAGCATTCTTCCTCTCTAGAGAGGCGGCGGCCCTGAGAGCTTTATTTGTGGTATGGGCCTCAACAGCAACCAGCTCCAGATTCTTTATGTTCTCATCTTTACGGGCCAGCTCGGCCTCCATTTCACAAAGCCGGTTCTGGAGCCTCTGGGCTTGGCCGCCCTCGGAAAAAAGGCTCAGAAGAAGATCCTTATTCTTAGCCGCAAGATAGGTCGCCTGCCAAAAAGAAACAGAAAATCAGAAATCAAACTAAGTTATAAACTCACGGCGGGAATAAGGGAAGAATAACTACATTTGCCATCTGAGAACACAACAGGGTAACCACATCCTCGGGAGAGAGATCTTCGTATCTCAGAATTTTGGCCGGAGGGACCGCCTCGGCCAGTTCATTGATTGCTGGCACCAGATGAGAAGTAGCCTCCCGAATGTCCTGACCAAGGTCATCTATGCCAAGAATCACGGCGCTTTTCAGTTTTTTGGAGGAACACTCCGGCACTCTCTTCTCTTTTCGAACGGGCTGCCTCTTACTCAAGGACCCGTTCCTCTTCCGCCTCCCGGACCAGCTCGGCTTCCTCCTCCCCGAATTGACGCTTCCTTTTTCTGGTAGGTTTTGATGGGCTGGCAGGACGGGAGGAGACTGTTGGCGATACCCTGGAAGGTGAAGATAAGCTTTGGATAGCCAACGGGCCGCCCCCTCAGTCACTCTTCTGGCCTCAGCAGTCGATGGCCGTCTCTGAGAGGACCCGGTCCCAACCAGGCCGGTTTTCTTTGTCGCTCCATCCAGTTGATCAAGGTATTTGGGCCTTATTGACATGCCTACACAAAAAAAAAAAGAGAAGAGAGAGAATGAAGAAAGCAAGAGCAAGAAGAGTGATCAGTCCAGAATCTGAGCAAGAAAATCCAAATCATCATCATGATAAACAAACAAGGAGACTGGTTAGAAGGTTAGTAAAACCCACATATCCGCCCCGGGACCTTCGGAGGAGCAGTCCGAATCAGGCCCGACTCGAGAAAGGCCACATCATTAACCAATTTCTTCCAATAATCGGCATAGCGCCGAGCCCAGCATACCCGCTCCCGGACCTGATGAGAAACCTTGGGAACGTCCCCCAAACAGGCTGGGAAGAATTAAAGAAGTTAAAATCCTATCATTAAATCAAAAGTAAAAACACTAGGGTTAAACTCCTAACCTCCCGCTCTAAAGATATCCAGGACATAGACCTCATCTTCATACGATCTCAGAACTCGTCCCCAATCTCATGTGGCCTAAAACCATAAGTCTTTGAAGTTCCTGTTGGAGTCGGGGAGCTTGCTGAAAATGTTTGGCGAATCAGCATAAGTAGAAATGTAATACCAACCATGGTGCGTTTTTGGGTTGGCCTTCAATCGATACAACCTCTTCACTTCTTCAAGAGAAGGTTCACTGAGTCCCGCCCGACTCCAAATCACATGAAGCCCGAACAAAATCCTCCAACTGTTCAGGCTCAGTTGACAGGGGGCGATCTCCATCTCGGCCAGCATCCAGGCAAAATAACGTTGAAGTGGTAGCCGAAGAGCACAATCAAAGAAAGCCGGAAGAAAGGCCACCGAACCCTCATCAGGTTGGCTAGCACAATCCATTGGCCCGGGGACTTCATGGTCGATATCTATCGGAATGTCATATCATTGCCGGAGCAGTATGAGGTCGTCTTCAGTTATCTTAGAAGGACGGTCCATGTCCAGAGCCGAGGAGTTAAAATCACCGGGCTCTGGGTCCTTCCGAGGGATCCTCTGATGATAAGTATCTTGTTCAATTTCAGAAGGGGTGGGGGTAGTATCGAGGTCCTCTATGCTTGGTGCCCCCGAGCTCGAGGAGAGCTCTTCAACAGGGGGAGTCGGAGGTTTAGCAGGGTTTGCAGGGGAAGACCTAGTGTCAGACATCCCTGACATCCGAGAAATAAAAGAAAGAGGGGGGAAGTCAGTCTATAGCTAATTCCTGAAACTAAGCTTGTGAGTTATAAATGCCCTAATAACATCGATCAAGCCATAAATCTCTCCCTAGCAGCACAAAACCAAAACACAAAACAAAAGGGGGAAAAGAAAGGAACAAAAGGGAACAGGATTCGCAACACAAGGAAAGCAAAAGCAGAAAGGTCGTTCAGAAAATTTACTTGTTTCTTTTAGAAGGGTTGCAGATTGCTCGGAGTGCTCTGGTCGTTCTGAGGATTCACTGGTCTCAGCTAAAAGAGAAGAGTTCTTGTGGATTGGGGAGATCGAAGAGTTCGTGAAAGAATGCAACAGTGTTTACTCCGTTTTATTATAGTCTGATCGGTGCACTTGTGGCCGTTGGATTGAACGAAAGCGTCAGATTTACACCACGTGTCGCTTTTGAAATGATCTTTCATAATTAGATGGACGGCTGAGATTAGACGTCTTTTTAACTGACCATAACGGTCGGATTGTTTTGCTTTTGGCGGGAGCACGACGGATGGTTGACAAGTGGCAGGCTCCCGTCAAACCCTAGAAGTGATCCGATGGTCATTTAAGAGGATGTGACGGTTGCGCGTCTCGAGGGGTAAAATTACAGAAGGATAATAAGGGGATTTCACCTCGGTAGGAAGAAAGTCAGACCGAGCACCTGAGTCAGACCAATCAGGATGTAAGTGTGGGCCGACGAAATTTCTCATTCAGAAAATCGGCTATCAGTTCATCAACTGTACCACTCTTATATAGTTCCCGGCACCAACTTGTAGGACTCATTGGAACCGAGAACTAGGGGACAGATGTTGATGGTGTTTTCAGGTCCTATGTTATTTAAAGAGCACAGCTGGGGTAAAAAGGGTAATTCCCTTCTTGATCGAAGATCATTAATGCCGACCCGACCACATGAGTGTTATAAAGCCAACAGGTATAGACCGGACACTTGATGATAGGTGACCGACCACTTTGGTTCGGATGACCGAGCATTATCAGATCGGTAGCAGCATTCTCAGCTCAAAGGACCATCATGACCGACCTCATGAAGACCGAGCATATGGCGAGACGTGCTCCAGAAGATAAGGCATCCTATTTTTACGAATAATATAATAAGTTATCCTACTTTCATGGGGTAAACTAGTAAGTCAGTGTCCTAGTAGGATAAATGAAGTGGAGGTAGTTTTTGATTAGGAATCCTTATGGGAAAGGGAAATTGTTTCAACTAGGAAATTCTTATAGGAGAATGAATCTGATTTCTACACTATTATAAATATGAGGGTGGAGTGTGCATCAGAAAGAAGATCAATATCATTAGGATCAGACTTGTAAACACAAGAGATATCAAAGTAGCATATCTCAGTAATAAAAGTATCATTCGTTTTGTGCCCGTGGACGTAGGCTGGATCCGATCAGCCGAACCACGTTAAATCTCCTTGTTGATTGATATATTTATCTGTCTTTTGCTAAATTTACTTTTGGTTCCCCCTTAACCGAACAAATTCACTATTGATGGAGGATCGTCTCGGGAGTAATATTCCCATATTGCCCTGAGACCAAAATCAGCCGTCAACACTGTGTGACCCCTTCTGTAGAGCACTCCTTCGATCAGGGAGAACTTGATGCTTTTAATTTTCGTTTCTTGGCTTCCTTCTTGTCCTCGGGTGTCTCCCATGTTTCCAAATATTTCTTAATTGGCTGTATCCACGAGGTTTTGTCTTCCTCATCCAATATTTTTACTTCGAGTTTTCCCACGCTCTTTTCTCGGAGGCAGATTAGAGGGACTATTCTAGGGTTCTCTGATTTTATCGAAGATGCGAGCCGTGCCAAGGAGTCTGCCTCGCAGTTGTCTTCTCGACTGATTTGCTCAAAGTGTATGTTCCCCATTCTTCCCACCAACCTTTTTACTTCAGCCAAGTAGGCTATCATACTCGGCTCCCTGGCTTGGAATTCGCCTTTCAGCTACCGAACAGCTAGTTGGGAGTCACTTCTTATCACTACGTCGTGGACTCCCACCACCGCGCATAGCCTAAGACCGGCCAAAATTGCCTCATACTCTGCCTCATTATTTGTGGCCTCGAAGGCGAACCTCAGGGCGAACAATACCTCTTCACCTTTGTCGCTCTTCAATATGATTCCAGCTCCCTGGGGCTAGACTTTTGTACCATAGAATGGCGGATCCGCCTAAGGTTAGGGGGAATACTTTGCAAACGGCATCCCCCACTACTCCTTGGACTTCTATTAATAGGACAAAACTTTCAATATGAGATTTTGGGTCAGTATGACCCTTGTAGGGTGTCATGGTAGGCATGTTGAATCGTCTCGGGAATTTTGCCGACCTTATTTCTTCTGCGATGGGGGATTCCTCCTCACCGTCCCGGGCATCTCCTGCATCGTTAATACAGCCCTCAGGGCACTTGCCGACCTTATTTCTTCTGCGCTGTTAATCGCCAACTGTTGACGGCTGATTTTGGTCTCAGGGCAATATGGGAATATTACTCCCGAGATAATCCTCCCTCAATAGTGAATTTGTTCGGTTAAGGGGGAACCAAAAGCAAATTTAGCAAAAGACAGATAAATACACCAATCAACAAGGAGATTTAACGTGGTTCGACGGATCAGATCCAACCTACGTCCACGGGCACAGAACGAGTGATACTTTTATTATTGAGATATGCTTCTCTAATCTCTCTTGTGTTTACAAGTCTAATGATAATGATATTGATCTTGATCTTGATCTTGATTCTCCTCTTTTATGCACACTCTACCCTCCTATTTATAATAATGTAGAAATCAGATTCATTCTCCTACAAGAATTTCCTAGTTGAAACAATTTCATTTTCCCTTAAGGATTCCTAGTTGAAACTACATTCACTTCCTATATCCTATTAGGACACTGACTCATTCACCTCTCATATCCTATTAGAATATGATAACTTATCTCCTTACCCCATAAGAATAGGATAACTTATCCCATTACCCCATAAGAATATGATAACTTATTTCTGGAGCATATCTCGCTATCTGGTCGGTCTTCA
>SKCR01053283.1:0-45738 GCA_019454045.1 Zanthoxylum bungeanum | reverse complement strand
GATTTATCTGGGATAAAATACTATTTGAAGAGAGAGAACGATTAATTTGGAATTAATCGATAAAATAATATATTTGATATATTAAACGAAATTAGATTTCGACGCGAATTAAAATTTTATTTTAATTCGGGCTAACGAATTGATTTAGAATTAATTCACGAGCGACATGAATAGTAATTTTGCTAGGCATAATTATTTAATTAAATTTGATATAATTACGTCGCAACGGAAAGTTCGTTAATTCGGAATTAACGAACCCGAGCCCGAAATGTGTTTCCGAGCCCACTCGCATTTTGAATTAAAGTGCTGCCCACAAGTCACATCGCAAGTCACATCACCTGTCACTTTAGTGATGGAAATCATGTTACCTTTTTTTCTGATTGACATCCAGTCAATATTCATGATGGGAGTTGTTGAAGGCATTGAATGCCATTTTCCCTCCATTTTGGCTTTTTCTTTTTGGAAAAACAAATACCAAAAACGTGTGAAGGATTTTGGGATATGTTTTTAGAAAAAAAAATCAAAAGAAAATAGAAAACTCTATCTCCCCTTTTTGCTCAAAAACCATGAGCTTCTCACCATTAGAAGGAAAATTGATTCTTTCTAATTGGTAGCACATTTAAGGAATCATACAAGGTGTTAGGTGTTAGGGTGACCGGCGTAAACACACACGTATAACGCAAGCGCACGTATCGTTCAAGTAGTATAAAAATATCGATCCCACGAGGATTTAATTCCTACTGTTGTTATTAATTATTGATACTATTTATTTACAGGTATCTAATTATAGGGAGAAGAGAATGATTGTTTTTATTGGTTGAATGTGGCTTTGCTAATTAAATTAAAAAAAATAAACAAAAGAAAATACTAAGGAAAATAACAAAAGACTCAAAGATCTAGGGTTGTGAATCTTTCTAATATCTCTTAAAAGATGAAGTGATTATTTTATGTTTGTGTAATAAATCGGTTTACTAACCTGAAACACGAAATTATGTGAAAGCCTCTGTCGATGGTCAGACGCAAATACCCAGTTTAACCCAATTGAACCATTTGTCAATGTCAACCAATTACCTGGATTTATTAAGTTTAAGTTCCAATTATGGCTAACCCCCGCCGACAGGTATATGTCTATCCTGTAAAAAAATCTATTAAAGGGTTATTTATCCTCAAGGAAGATCGTGGGCTATTAAGTCTAAGGCTGAAACCTAAAATCCTTGTCAAGTTTATTTTAGATTTGCCACATCAATCTTATTGGTGATCAGACAACAAGAAGCATTAAGCTTAAGACTTAATAAGTAAATCTTTAAATTACCCAATCTATAAAATAACCCCTTATACCGGTGATATTAGAATTCATCACAACCCTGGATAACTAACTTAGTTACGACACATAACTATGGCTAGTAAAACTTAATAAAATAAAAGACATAAAGTAAAATGCTGAAAGTAAATTGCTGAAAAGTAAATGACGAAAGTAAATGCTGAAATAAATACTGAAAAGTAAATGCTGAAAGTAAATTACTGAAAAGTAAATGCTGAAAGTAAATTACTGAAAGTAAATTGCTGAAAAGTAAATGCTGAAAGCAAATTGCTGAAAAGTAAATAAAGTAAAAATACAATAAAAGAAAATACTGAGGTAAAAGAATCAACTTTTATTACTTCTATTTTAGATCTCCCTTAATATAATATATTAACTTTGCATGATAATTACCAACCAGCCATATAGGCGGTATCCAGATTATGTCAAATTAATAATTAATTACCAACCGACCAATCAGGCGGTATCCAGTTTAGTCAGGTTAAAACCAATTAAATAATTACAAACCGGCCAATATGGCGGTATCCTCGTTAAGTCAGGTTTTAACTAGTTTATATATTATAACTAATGGAGATTAATCTAAATATTAGTAATAAAAGTTTACCTTTTACCTTAGCAAAGGGGAGTTACCTCCTCATTACTGAAAAGTAAAAACTGAAAATTAAAGAAAGACAAGTATTGTGCGTAAAAGTAAATTGCGGAAAGTAAAAATTGAAAAGTAAAGAAAAGAAAGTGCGAAAGCGGAAATTAATTACTGAAAGCTGTAAATAAACAAACAAGATACAATCTTCTTAGTATTCTTAAGGAATTCCTTAGAAGAAAATATGAATTTACAAATGAAATGGCTTGGTATTTATAGGCAAAATTTTACCTCCATCAAATCATCGACCAAATCCATTATTAATTGCTCCACTAATTGCTTATCATGTTTGCTGGTGATTTGATAATTTTTATTATTTTTTTTATTAATTTATTTTTTGCTTTGAAAATGATTGAAAATGACTTTAATAATTACACACGACACACTTCTGGATGGTTCATCAATTTCGGGCATGAAATCTTCAGAATTCGAAATTATTTTGTCTTTTAAGTTGTAGGGCTTTGAGTCTTCTTTAATCTGGAACTTGAATCAGCTCAATCCGATATCAGAGTAAACGTTATGCCCAAAATACGACATCGCGCAAAATTTAAATTTCCAAAACTTCACTTCGTTGAAACACCCTTTCAAGTTTCCAATCTCCAAAATTAACATGTCAAGTCCAATTTTTGCCCTTATTTTGACCCACATTTCGTCCTTAATGATTTCATTGGGTCCAATATTATTTTATCTGTAAAATAAACTAAAACACATCAAAACGTTCATCAAACCCGAGAAACTAAACAAAATATTAAGTAAAAGGCGGTAAATGTTGATATATTTTCCGCTCATCACACCCCCAAACCTAACATTTTGCTAGTCCTCGAGCAAAACAACAAAATAAAATACAAGAAATAATTAAAATTAAACTAAGCCACTTTCGTAGGATCACGGTTGCATTTAGCATATGCAACAAGCCTTTAAACCCCTAGGTTCCCTAGTGGACGAGTTGTAGTCTCGTGAGGGTTTACAGCAATGATACTGTTGAGTTTCAATCAAGTCCCAAGGATCATAAATCATGCAAAAACGAGTTGAATACATATCATATGAGGTGCGGAAAAGACTCACAATGATCGGTTCGATGCTCCGAAGATGAACATGAACGCACTGCCTTCTCCTCTTCTGTCATGCTCACGGTAAACCCACTGGTTTGGGCTTCAAGATTCGGTCATGGTGGGTTTGTGGACTCCATCTTCATCTTCGAGCTCCAAGCTTCAACAATGGATTCCAAGCTCATGAAATCACTTCCCTATCACCTTGATATGTCTCCATGAGTGTGCTAGCACTTTTATCTTGCACACAAGATTACTTCTTTTCTCCCTTTACTGCATTCGGTCTTGAACCAGAAAAAAAAAAAAGGAAGGCAGCAGCCCATTGGCGCGTGAGGAAGAAGAGAGGAAAGAGAGGAGGGAAAGGTTTCCAAAACCTAATACCGTAAAAAGAGAGAGAGAGAATGAATTAGAAAAAGAAAAAATGTAAAAGGTTTATTTATATTTTCCAAAATTAAATAAGTCATTTACCATTTTCAATTTCAAAAAGCAAAGCATTAATGCTTCCTTTCATCTCACATCAACTCACATCAATCACTAAAATGTCACATCACTCAAAGTGACATGTGATTTGATGCTTGATGTGACTTGCGATTTGACGCTTGATTTGACTTGCGTGCCGCACTCGAATTCGAAATGCGAATGCGCTCGCAAACAATCCCGGGCTCGGGTTCGCTAATTCCAAATTAACGAATTTTCCGTTGTGTCGTAATTAAATGATCACGCCTAGCGAAATCACTATTCACATCGCTTAACGAATTAATTCTAAATTAATTCGTTCGCCCGAATTAAAATCTAATTTCAATTCCGCGTCGAAATCTAATTTTGTTATAATATATCGAATATCTTAATTTATCGATTAATTCCAAATTAATCGTTCTATCTCTTTAACGATATTTTATCCGAGATAAAATATCTCCATAATTAATCCCAGATTAATTTTCTCTCTCATCGAATTAATCCCAAATTAATTAAAGTGCGAGTCATACGTCATCGGTGAATCTTCAGGAAGCGACCCATGAGATCTCCGGATATGTTGGCAGTAAATACGGTCGTCGGACTATCCGAACACGTAAGTACCTCGTACTACGTTTATACTGATTTACAAGACAAGGTTGGCTTCTAGCAAAGCGCCATGCCTACCCAATTCTCCAGAAATATTCTTACAGGAATATATAGATCTGTATCAAGCGTAGGTATACAAGTATTGTGTATATCGGCCCAGTATGGATAGTCACGTGCTAGGGCTGGGGCTGGATAAGTGTCTGCCCCGTCCGAAGCACATGTCGGATGTCTGGTAACTAGTCTCTATAATCGGATATGCATGACCTAGTCATAATATCCCGATGGTTGCGCAACACTTAAGAGCACTAGTACCGTATCCTGCGTGACATCATCTCCACTATGACTGAAGTGATATTTCGTCTTGACATCACCCCAATACACTATGACTCTCTGATATAACACTAAGAATCTCTGATAAACCCAGAAGTGGTGTACGCAGAACCGGTTAAAGCCCTGTACCACCAAGACCAAAGTCTATCGATTATCGTAAGTATTAGCGATGTAAGTCTCAGGTTAAGACTATACACACCTACCTTGATTTCGGCCTCCCATAGACACATAGTCATAATACCAATGGGATTCCGAAGGGTCTATCCAGAGCGAAGCTATTTCCCGTACCATCGGTGAAACACAACCTCCTATCGCACTTGCATAAGTATCCAATACTTATATATATGAGAACTATGCCATTGTGCCCTCACAACGCGCACAAGTGCAATACTAGCCTATTCCGCACTATCGATGTCCTATCTCGATAATACTCCGGCTAGGGATATTTAATGATTAATCCTTCATGGTCTGATATTGTCTCATATCATTCTCAATCCAGGAACTAATCATAGGGACCTCTCTTCATTTATATATCTATGGTGATCTAATCACAATGATGAGAGTGCAATTTCCTTGTCACATAGTTAATTTGTACAACAACACCATGATCTGTACAAATAGTGACGCTATGGGTCATATTATCCAACAATCTCCCACTTGGCACATAGCCAGTCACTCAAGTGTCCCACACCCGAACTATGAACGGTTCGCTCAAATTGCTGAGGAAAGTTTTCGTCAGCGGATTTTTTAATTATCGTCTAACGCGATTTACACGATCATCACATCGCCACGATGTATGATCCGAACGAATCAGATGATATAGAAGTATATATCTGGATCGTCGATGAGACCTTTAATTCCTTAGCCTGTGCTGACGCCTAGCTCAGCTGCTAAAAGAACTATATATCTAATCTAGATTTATTTTCGATCCAAATGGCTTCTATTGCTGCCTCAGCTGCAGCAATAATCCGCATTGTTGTTTATTCGGCAACAGTTATCTTGCTCGGAATATTTCCAGCTTACTGTCCCGTTATTCAAACTTTATAGTACCGTAGTATTTAATTGTTTGGAAACTTGCAACGGTGATCCCAGTCACTTCAGTTGTCCTTCTCCATAGTTTAAGACAACATCTTTAGTTCTCTCAGATACTAACAGATGTTCTAAATGTTCAATCCAGTGACTATCACTTGGATTGACCGATCGTGACTCCATATGCTCGAAGCGTATGAGACACCCTATCAAGTACATTTTAAATGTACAATTTCCCAGAGAGTGTTAACAACTCCAAATCTATCCCAGTAGATCTTTCTTCCTTGAATAAAGGTTGTTACTCCCCAGAATTCTACGGAGAATTTCTCATGAAAGCCAAGCTTTCACCGATTGCTTTATGGGAATTTCATTGTCAGTGCCCTCTCCCACTAAACTCCTTATATACACAAGAATTATTTCGTTTTGAGTCAAATCATAAACCATTATGATTATTTCAAAACGTCAGTTCCAAGAACCTTATGCTTGTTTCAATCCAAACATGGATCGAATAACCCGCAAACCTTGTTTTTCGGTTATACAAAATCATCAGGATGTTGTAAGCATCCTCCAAAAGGTTTCCTTTTCAGGAAAGCGATTTTGATCTACAACTGACACATTTCATAAATGAAATACGCAGTTATCTTTAGTATCTTCAAAATGGATTTACCATGGCAACAGGTAAAAGGTTGAACCATTATTAACACAATGTTGATAACGATACCTTTCCGTCAAAAGCCCAGCTTTGTACGTTGGTATGTTGCCTTCCATGTATGTCTTCCTTGAAGACGTTTAATGTACCAATAGGCACAATGCCTTGTGGTACAACAACTAGTATCCAAAATAGTTGTTATACATGGAATCCATTTCGGATTCATGACACTTTGTCATAATAGGGAGTCGATACCTTGTATCACTACCTCATACGTAATCAGTTGGTGTTTTACCTTAAAAGATTAACATCTTTATGCGGTGAGATCAGAAACCCATACCTTAGGTTGTTTTCTGACTCTCTCTGATCTACGCGGTTTCTTGTGTATTTGAAGATTAATGGTATAGATTCATCATAGATGAACTATTTGTGTTCCATAAGGACTTCATGCCTTGAACAGTATTACTCCGATTTTCATCGAGTATCACTATCCTCCCACTGACCACTGCATATCGGTATTCTTCAGGGAAAAACCGCATGGTGAGCAACAATCACATTGTTCTCATGTGAGATTTATAAGTACTATACTTATGGTTTCCCTTAGGATAACCTATATTGGCACTTATCCATCAATTTGGGTCCTTAGTTTGGTATCATCCAAACGTTATGCCTGGCATACCCAAATTATCAGGAATGAGAAACCCCGTTTCCTTCATGTTCATTTCCTAATATGTAATCTGTCAAACAGTTATTATGGAACCTTATTCTAAATAAGTTATTGCACTGTTAAAACTTATCCGTTGAAGGAAATGGTAGCTCAGAGCGACTCATGATTAGCCTTATCATGTCTAACATGATTTGGTTAATCCGTTCGGACACACCGTCACTTTGACGTGTTCCGGGAGGAGTCCTCATTTGAAAGAATACTATACTCTTTCAAGTATATAAGAAACTTATTGCTTAAGTATTTTCCATTACGGTCTTACCGTGACGGTATAATACTATAGCCGATCTGTTTGTCTATTTCGTGTCGAAACTCTAAAAGTTTCCGATTTGTGTTCTTCAAAAGAAACACATAACCATAACGTGATGCCACATCCGTTAAGGTCACGAAATATTCATGTTCACATCTAGCCTAGCTAGATATGGGCCCACTTACTTCACCATGAATAGGGCTAACAGATCGGTGGCACTTACACTATTACCAAGTAAACAGTGTTTTAGGTACTTTACCTAACAAACTAGATTCGTAGACTTATTTGAATAGTCAATCAGTCCTAGTACCCACTCTTCAAAAGTGTGGATATACGAGTCTTGTATAATTGTGTCCAGACAACAATGCCACAAATAAGTCTCTATTGATCAAATCAATTTGAGCTATTTATTTGTCATTTTATATGTTTGAGATTTTATTTATATTCAAAATATAAATTCTGTTATTTACATCTAATGTATTTATCTCAGTATCATCTTTATATAATGAAACACTTAGTGTTCTAGAATATAAAGTTTATCCACAATGGATTAAACACTGATATAGAGATAATGTCTCTAGTTCAAACTAGTTAAATTATAACAGTTCCTAATTTAAGTACACACCCGAAGGGTAGTTCCTAAACTTAGGTATCTACGGTCGAAACAGCGACTTTCGTCCCGTTTCCGATTCGCAGAGCAATCTCAGCTTGAAGTCAGTATCCTACTCAAAGCAGATTCTGAACATCAATACATATATTTTATGTACCACACTAAGTATTTAAAATCTAATTTCAATACTAGCTGTGAACATAACTTAGACACAAACATTTTTAAAGTAAGAGCCTGCCCTTTCTTTAATTCCTTCGTGTCTGCCATATCCAAATGGTAGTCACTTTGGGATATGTCAATTATCCTTTTCAATATTTCAGAACCTTAGGCCAAGCCTTGGTTTTTTAGAATATCGAAACGATGTGCACCTCGTGCTACATGCCCAATTGCAAACTTTGACTTTATCTCCTCTAGAATAGTCAATTAATTCTCCAAGAATTATAAATTGCAATTTTAATACTTCTTAAATCTAAAATTAGATTATGACAAGTATATTAAATTAAGCATTAAAGTCATCATCACATAAATCTTCCAAAGATTTTATGCTCTACTTATTTTGCTTAATTTTGGGCTTAAGGTATAATAAGTTATTTTATCAAATAAAGTAACCTATTATTTATTCCCAATTTGAAAATTAAATCATTTAAAATATTTTAATCCCAGATTATATTTTAAATATCCAACTTTTCAATTTTATCTTGATTACAATAGTCCAACTATTTAATCAACGATTAGTGGTACTATATATATTATAATGATTATAATAGTCCAACTATATAATCAAATATAATCCAAATTAATTAACCTCAATTACTTATAAAATCAACTGTAAACTAAAATTAATTAATTCAATATATTGATTAATATAATCCAATTATATATAATCAAGTATAATACAGTCCAACTGTTTATTAAAATAACAATTTAAATATTAGTCCAACTAACATTTAATCTAATGACGAAATAATTTAAATGAGCGCGTATGGCGAGTAATTGAACGAATATTGCAAATTCAATTCTTGCTCCCACTATTTTCGGCGAGCCTCTAACCCTCTGTCGAGTACTCGGGAAACCGTGTTTCCTAGTGGGCTAGGATCCCGTTAAATATCACACAATCTTGACTTTGGCCAACAAATTGTATGATAATTAACTAGGTAGATCTCGAAGATCAATTGGATCCCATCCAACTCCTAGATCCAGTAGGTGGACATCCAAGTCCCAAACATATATCTTATATATGCCTATACATCGAATGTATACCCTAACCTTTTTCCTCTGAATCAACTAGGCCTTGGCTTTGACACAACAAACCTAGTGATCTCAGTCAAGCGCGGACCCATTGACATGGAAGCTTCGTAATCAATGTCAATGGACAAGAAGTGGTCTTGACTTTGGCCAACAAACCACAACTTGGACACGACACCGATATGGAACAAAGCCTCGTGATTAAAACACATCTTCGACGGACAAGGGCTTGACTTTGGCCAACAACCCCTGCCAATCTAGGATCTTGAGTAAGAATCACTCAATGGAAGGAAAAGACGCATGATATTTGATGAGGGCTTTTCGCGTGCAAATTGGCTACCAATTTTAATTATCTTTGTTAAGGTCTCATCATCATACACCCTTAAACATGCATTCTAAACACATAATAAAGCGCATATGATAAAATAATAATGATATGCGGATGGATATTTTACACATTGATCCTAGATCAAATCTCTCACTTTTTCTCTCCCGCTAGCAATTGTATTACTTCTACCCGTTACACTACACTTCTAAAGAAACCTCATTTACATTGAGGGGAATATGTGAGAAGAGAATACAAAGAATAGGAGATAAGGCTGGACTCGCAGGTCCAATTAATAAATCAAATTTATTACAACAATTTCTAAGATTGCCCCACCCGAGTAATATCCATCCGATATACATTATTCACCATCACAACCATGTATTCATACAAGCATGTTATCAATCAATCTAATCAAATTAATTAATCTGATAATTAGTGATCATCCAATGTTCAAACAACGATTTGATTTTGTTCGAGTCAAACTCGTATTGCGAACACGTACTCAAAGTACGATTTCTACGAATTAAATTAAATTACATAATTAAATCCAATTTAATACGCATTTAATTCTAATTCATTATTTAATTCCAAATTAAATATTACACTTTATAAAATAAACCTTTACGACTTAAATTCCAAATTTAATCATTTCGGGTCTCAAAGCCCGATTAATATCCAATATTAATTTAATTAAAGTCTAATGGGTTTTAATTAATTTCTTGAGGCGTGGACTTTTGGTCAACCCGGGTCAAACCGAATAACCAAAATCCAATCCGGGAGTTACCCCATAAGCCATAAATTAATTTAGGCCCATTAGGCCCAATTAAACGTTAAAGGTTCATTAGTCGCATTTGAGCCTTTGGAAGCGATTTTGGGCCTAATTGGATCCAACCATTTTGGCCTAAACCAACTTTGTACAACAAAGTCCAATAAACCCAATAACAACTTTAAAAGCCCAAATCCAATTTTAAGGCCCAATAATTTAATTTCAAAAATTCCAAATTTTCCAATTAAATTACCTAAAGTGTATAGCATTATTAATTACCCAATCAAAGTTTCCAAAACATCAAATTTGTCCAATTAATCATGCTTATCATCAATTAATCATGTCCAACATAATTAAATCAAAATCAAACCCAATTTCATGCTTCAAGTGTCTCGGCCATAGGGGAAAATTATGTCCAAATCACATTCAATCCAATTGAACCAAATTAACATAAATTCAACATCCCTAAATGATTTCCAAGTCATCCAATGAACACAAAAAATCAAAATCCAAGACAATAGGGCACTTGCCAAATTCGGCCATCACAAGCAATTGGGGAAAATTGTTCCAAACACTTTTTCATCAAATTGATCTAATCAATCATCAATTAAACAACATTTAAGCATTCTAAATCATCCAATTTCATTAAACATGCTCAAAATCAAGTTTACCCAAATTAAAGTTTTGGCCAACAATAAGAAAAAAATTGGGGAAAATCAATCCAATTAATTTTTCTTCAAATTGATTACATATAACTCTAAGTTATTCATATACAAACATTCTTAAACAAACAATTTGTTAAAATCATGCTTAAATCAAAAAGCCCCAAATTTTGCTCAAGAACCCTAAAAAACGTTTTATGCACAAATGGCTCAAGATACCATTGTTGAGTTTCAATCAAGTCCCACGGATCATAAATCATGCAAAAACGAGTTGAATACATATCATATGAGGTGCGGAAAAGACTCACAATGATCGGTTCGATGCTCCGAAGATGAACCACGAACGCACTGCCTTCTCCTCTTCTGTCATGCTCACGGTAAACCCACTGGTTTGGGCTTCAAGATTCGGTCATGGTGGGTTTGTGGACTCCATCTTCATCTTCGAGCTCCAAGCTTCAACAATGGATTCCAAGCTCATGAAATCACTTCCCTATCACCTTGATATGTCTCCATGAGTGTGCTAGCACTTTTATCTTGCAACAAGATTACTTCTTTTCTCCCTTTACTGCATTCGGTCTTGAACCAGAAAAAAAAAGGAAGGCAGCAGCCCCTTGGGCGTGAGGAAGAAGAGAGGAAAGAGAGGAGGGAAAGGTTTCCAAAACCTAATACTGTAAAAAGAGAGAGAGAGAATGAATTAGAAAAAGAAAAAATGTAAAAGGTTTATTTATTTCAAAATTAAATAAGTCATTTACCATTTTCAATTTCAAAAAGCAAAGCATTTAATGCTTCCTTTCATCTCACATCAACTCACATCAATCACTCAAATGTCACATCATTCAAAGTGACATGTGATTTGACGCTTGATGTGACTTGCGATTTGACGCTTGATTTGACTTGCGTGCCGCACTCGAATTCAAAATGCGAATGCGCTCGCAAACAATCCCGGGCTCGGGTTCGCTAATTCCAAATTAACAAATTTTCCGTTGCGTCGTAATTAAAAGATCACGTCTAGCGAAATCACTATTCACATCGCTTAACGAATTAATTCTAAATTAATTCGTTCGCCCGAATTAAAATCTAATTTCAATTCCGCGTCAAAATCTAATTCGTTATATATATCGAATATATTAATTTATCGATTAATTCCAAATTAATCGTTCTCTCTCTTTAACGATATTTTATCCGAGATAAAATATCTCCGTAATTAATCCCAGATTAATTTTCTCTCTCATCGAATTAATCCCAGATTAATTAAAGTGCGAGTCATAAGTCATCGGTGAATCTTCAGGAAGCGACCCATGAGATCTCCGGATATGTTGGCAGTAAATACGGTCGTCGGACTATCCGAACACGTAAGTACCTCGTACTACGTTTATACCGATTTACAAGACAAGGTTGGCTTCTAGCAAAGCGCCATGCCTACCCAATTCTCCAGAATATTCTTACAGGAATATATAGATCTGTATCAAGCGTAGTATACCAAGTATTGTGTATATCGGCCCAGTATCGGATAGTCACGTGCTAGGGCTGGGGCTGGATAAGTGTCTGCCCCTTCCGAAGCACATGTCGGATGTCTGGTAACTAGTCTCTATAATCGGATATGCATGACCTAGTCATAATATCCCGATGGTTGCGCAACACTTAAGAGCACTAGTACCGTATCCTGCGTGACATCATCTCCACTATGACTGAAGTGATACTTCCGTCTTGACATCACACCCAATACACTACGACTCTCTGATAAACCCAGAAGTGGTGTACGCAGAACCAGTTAAAGCCATGTACCACCAAGACCAAAGTCTATCGATTATCGTAAGTATTAGCGATGTAAGTCTCAGGTTAAGACTATACACACCTACCTTGATTTCGGCCTCCCATAGACACATAGTCATAATACCAATGGGATTCCGAAGGGTCTATCCAGAGCGAAGCTGTTTCCCGTACCATCGGTGAAACACAACCTCATATCGCACTTGCATAAGTATCCAATACTTATATATATGAGAACTATGCCGTTGTGCCCTCACAACGCGCACAAGTGCAATACTAGCCTATTCCGCACTATCGATGTCCTATCTCGATAATACTCCGGCTAGGGATATTTAATGATTAATCCTTCGTGGACTGATACTGTCTCATGTCATTCTCAATCCAGGAACTAATCATAGGGACCTCTCTTCATTTATATATCTATGGTGATCTAATCACAAATGATGAGAGTGCAATTTCCTTGTTACGTAGTTAATTTATACAACAACACCATGATCTGTACAAATAGTGATGCTATGGGTCATATTATCCAACATATACCCACAAACATTTTACAAAAGTAATAATGTAGTGAAACTAATGCACACAAAAGTAAAAAAGACAAGCGAAAAGAGAATAAAGAAGTTAGTGACTAATCAGGTGAAACTTCTACTCCAAGTTACTAGTTGTTTTCTTTCCTTCTAAATTACCGAATAAGTAAATTCTCCTAATATATTTACCATTATCCATATACACAGCCGACAAAATATTAAATAACTCATTTTTGCCCACAACAGTCACAAGTGCAGTTGATAAGAGATTAATATTTTTGTCCTAAATTTTTATCAGAATTCACACCTTTTGTAGCAATGGAATAATTTTTCTGATTTTTCTGATTTTTTTCTTTGATTTTTGATTTTTTTTATTTATATACAATATCTTCCATCTATGTAGCGAGTGTTGGGTCGGTGGCTCCCAAACCAGTTGGCTTTGGGGCACCAGGTGTTAAGACACCCCTACGGACTTAATTACTCAGACTTCAGATATATATATTTTTGTAGCATCTTTGATCCATGTAGCGAGCTTTGGGCCAGTGACTCCCAAACCAGTTGGTTTTAGGGCACTAGGTGTTAAAACACCCTTACAGACTTAATAACTCGGATCTCAGATGTTTTTTTTTTACTCCATCACTTTTTGAGATGCTTCCTCCAATTAAACTAGAGCACTGAATATTACAAAATTTTCAATTTTAGCTCATGTCCGTATGTTACAATGCATGTTGATAATATCTGCTAACTGAGCATATGAAGATCCATTTTAGTCAGTTTTATGGAGAATTTACAAATTAAATAATTTAAAATGAAATAAACAAAAACTAACTTGTTTCAAAAATGGTTTGAGATACGTCTCATGAGTGAAAACTCCTTACTCAGCTATCTCTTACCAATTTCACCTTTTTAGTCAAAATAGAAAAAAATATTTTTGTAATTAAAAAAAAAATTCAATTTTTTTTGTATTTTTCGAAAAATTTTGGACTAAAAATAAAAACAACACACAAACTAAAAAATAAGGTACTGATCAACTAATTCCCTCCCCCAAACCTAAATGAGACATTATCCCCAATGTCTTAAACAGTAGAAGAAGTGTTTGGAAGATAATACCTGGTTAGCTGAAATTCTACAGGAAAAATTATCGATTAAGATCTATGTCCAATTTACGCTTCTTACCACGATCGCTATCTGACCAGCTTAACTTGGAAAGAATGGGGTCGATTTTTGGTTCAAATGCTAGGATTTGGTCAATTAATTCTTCGGCCTTTGTTACAGTCAGGAAAATATCATGTACTGATTTTGTGACGAACTCATGTATTTTGGCTTCCGCAAGAAATACAAACAGGAAATCAAAAAAATATTCAATGTTGAGTAATCCAATAGGCTTTCGATGAATGTTCAAGTGCGCCCATGATGCCACTGTGAATATTTCTTCAAATATTCTGAGCCCACCTGGTAAAGCAATAAACGCATCAGCAGTATTGACCATTTCAAGGAGTTGTTCAGACATCCCCGAGACAATACATTCATCTCCATTTGTTTTTCCGATTATATGTTCGTCTGCCAAAGTTTTTGGAATGATTCCCAAAACATGACCGCCACCATCCTGAATGGCTTTTGAAATGCTTCCCATTAATCCAAGATTGCCACCGCCATATACTAGGTGCATATTTCGTTCTGCTATGACTCTCCCCAATTCCTTTGCAGCCTCAATGAATTCTAGTTTATTACCAGAATTGGATCCATAGAAAACACAAATTCGCTTGACTCGCTTCTGTGAAGTTGCTTCCATTTTCTTTATCTTATTTGGATGTATATCTGGATGTGTCGAAGAAAGAAATGTAGAGCTGAATTTATAGAACCTGAAAATGGGTGAGTAATAATAGCACTAGTACCTGCCAAATGAAAATTATAAGATGAGCGTTAAAATAAATCGTGAAAAGTCAAAATGTATAGATCTTGTCGGTGAAAATAAAAGAAAATAACAAAAGAAAAGCAAATCAAAGCAATTATTAAGGCAACGAAATTGTGTACGCAATACGCCACTAGCTTAGTATAAATTCATAAGGATGTGTCTCAAGAATTCATTCTTTACTCAGCCATCACAAATGAATTAGCTCTCTTCTTTCTGATTGCCAAACACCATTCCTTCTGTCTTAAAATGCTCCGTTTGTGCTTTTCCCTACAAAAATAACACACAAAATTAAAAACTCTACAACATGTATACACAAAATATAAAAATAGAAATTACAACAAAGTGCATGGGTTGCCTCCCTGCTAGCGCTAAATTTTTCATCTTCAGCCAGACGTGACTGAAATCTATCTGTCAATGAGGTTTCAGCATCGTTTTGGATGTCCTATTAAAGACATTCCCATGTGCGTTGCTTTTGAAGGGTCTCTTCCAACGGTAAAGTGGTAAAAAAAATTTTGTCTCATTCAGTGCTTGTGCCACCTTTTTAACCTTTATTGCTCCAGTGGTTCCTGAAAAGAAAGAAATAAAATCAGGAGGTCTCGTATGTTGCTTGACTTGGAATGGAAGTTCCATTGTGTAAAGCTTCTGGTTGATATCTTTGATTTGTACTCCCCAAAACAGTGATGTTTCGCCTGAATGCTCTGGATCTTTAATAAGTTTAAACATTTGTTCCTCCATTTGCTCTGCTTCTTGCTCCATCTTTTCTTCAATTTTAAAATTTTTGTATTCAATTCTTCATCTGTCATCTGTGAAATGCATGCTCCATTAGTGTCAATCTGAGGATGTAAAGTTATGTATTTTTTTAGGTCTTCATCCTCTGATCTGAGTGAAAGGATTGGCTCAGGTAGATCTTCTTCAAACATTTGTGCAATGGAAGCTCCAAGATCTTCATTTGGAGGATAGAAAGTTTCATCCTCCTTTGTTGGTGCAGTTGGTGCAAATAGCTCAACTTCTTCATCCTCGTCAGAGTCAGAAGAATAATAAAAATCAAATTGAGACTTTGTTGGTTCAGGCTCCTGAACTGATACCTCTGATTCTTGATACTGCTCAGCCTCGTCCTCTGTTATGATGTCATGATGAATCTCAGGATATTCGAAGGCTTCTTCAGTATTATTTGAATTTGCTCCGTGAGATATGTGATTCAGGTTGTCTGTTAATTGTCTAACTTGATATGTCATCCTTTGTATAGACGCCGATTGACTCTGAATTTGTGCATCAAATTGAGCTTCATGTTCCTCGAACCAATCTTTGAGCATGTGAATCAATTGATCTTCCTCTGATGGTTCTGGTTCTTGGTGAAGATCGTAGATGGATGGTGGATAAGATGGAAAGTATGATGGTTCTTCATACCATGAAGGATTTTGATAGCTCTTCCACCCTGGATTGTAGTTGTACTCACAATGATCTCTCGGGTGGTTACCATTACATATGTCACATCTCCCCATTACATCTTGTTGAGAAAATGTGGTATTGCTTGGTTCTAGCATCCAGTGATAGTTGTTGGGCTGGACAACAGGCCTCAGAAAATCGGACTGTTGCTCCCAGATTTGGGGTGTATCTTCTTCTAGTAAAGCTCGTAATCTTTCAATCTCCCAATAATGTTCCATTTTTCAATCACCTGAAAACAAAAGAAAGAAAGAAAGAAAAATTACAGATAAAAATAAAGAAAATTAGATACAAGCAAATTAGATAGCTTCAAAATTAATAACTCAAGAAAAATAAGTCCCCGGCAACAGCGCCAAAAACTTGACCGGCGTAAACACACACGTATAACGCAAGCGCACGTATCGTTCAAGTAGTATAAAAATATCGATCCCACGAGGACTTAATTCCTACTGTTGTTATTAATTATTGATACTATTTATTTACAGGTATCTAATTATAGGGAGAAGAGAATGATTGTTTTTGTTGGTTGAATGTGGATTTGCTAATTAAAATAAAAAAATAAATAAACAAAAAAAAATACTCAGGAAAATAACAAAAGACTCAAAGATCTAGGGTTGTGAATCTTTCTAATATCTTTTAAAAGATGAAGTGATTATTTTATGTTTGTGAAATAATTCGGTTTACTAACCTGGAACACGAAATTATGCGAAAGCCTCTGTTGATGGTCAGACGCAAATACCCAGTTTAACCCAATTGAACCATATGTATATGTCAACCAAATTACCTGGATTCATTAAGTTTAAGTTCCAATTATGGCTACCCCCGCCCGACAGGTATATGTCTATCCTGTAAGGAAATCTATTAAAGGGTTATCTATCCTCAAGGAAGATCGTGGGCTATTAAGTCTAAGGCTGAAACCTAAAATTCATTTGTCAAGTTTATTTCAGATTTACCACATCAATCTTATTTGTGATCAGACAACAAGAAGCATTAAGTTTAAGACTTAATAAGTAAACCTTTAAATTACCCAAACTATAAAATAGCCCCATTATAAACTGGTGATATTAGAATTCATCACAACCCTGGATAACTAACTTAGTTATGACACATAACTAGGGCTAGTAAAAACTTAAATAAAATAAAAGACATAAAGTAAAATGCTGAAAAGTAAATGCTGAAAAGTAAATGACGGAAAGTAAAATGCTGAAATTAAATACTGAAAGTAAATACTGAAAGTAAATTATTGAAAAGTAAATGCTGAAAAGTAAATTACTGAAAGTAAATTGCTGAAAAGTAAATGCTGAAAGTAAATTGTTGAAAAGTAAATAAGGTAAAAGTACAATAAAAGAAAATGCTGAGGTAAAAGGATCCACTTTTATTACTTTTATTTTAGATATCTCCCTTAATATAATATATTAACTTTGCATGATAATTACCAACAAGCCATATAGGCGGTATCCAGCTTAAGTCAAATTAATAATTAATTACCAACCGACCAATCAGGCGGTATCCAGTTTAGCAGGTTAAAACTAATTTAAATAATTACCAACTGACCAATATGGCAGTATCCTCGTTAAGTCAGGTTTTAACTAGTTTATATATTATAATTAAGGGAGATTAATCTAAATATTAGTAATAAAAGTTTTATCTTTTACCCCAGCAAAGGGGAGTTACCTCCTCATTACTGAAAAGTAAAAACTTAAAATTAAAGAAAGAAAAGTACTGTGCGTAAAAGTAAATTGCGGAAAGTAAAAATATAAAAGTAAAGAAAAGAAAGTGCGAAAGTGGAAATTAATTACTGAAAGCTGTAAATAAACAAACAAGATATAATTTTCTTAGTATTCTTAAGGAATTCCTTAGAAGAAAGTATGAATTTACAAATGAAATGGCTTGGTATTTATAGGCAAAATTTTGCCTCCATCAAATCATCCACCAAATTCATTTTTAATTGCTCCACTAATCGCTCCACTAATTGCTTTACCAAATCCATTATTAATTGCTCCACTAATTGCTTATCATGTTTGGTGGTGATTTGATAATTTTTATTCTTTATTTATTAATTTATTTTTTGCTTTGAAAATGATTGAAAATGACTTTAATAATTACACACAACACACTTCTGGATGGTTCATCAATTTCAGGCATGAAATATTCCGAATTCGAAATTATTTTGTCCTTTAAAGTTGTAGGGCTTTGAGTCTTCTTTAATCTGGAACATTAATCAGCTCAATCCGATATCGGAGTAAAACGCTATGCCAAATTACGACAGATGCGCAAAAATGGAATTTCCAAAACTGCACTTCGTTGAAACGCCCTTTCAAGTTTCCAATCTCCAAAATTAACATGTCAAGTCCAATTTTTGCCCTTATTTGACCCACATTTCGTCCTTAATGATTTCATTGGGTCCCAATATTATTTTATCTGTAAAATAAACTAAAACACATCAAAACGTTCATCAAACCCGAGAAACTAAACAAAATATTAAGTAAAATGGGCGATAAATATTGATATATTTTCCGCTCATCATAGGGAAACTAACCCTTGAGCTTGGAATCAAGATCAAAGCTTGGAGCTTGGATTCAACATTCAAAGAGGAAGCTTAAAGACTTCTCAAAGGACACATTGGCCGAAAACTTCAAGAAGAATTTTTTGTATTTGACGCATCCTAAATCCGATCTTTGTAAGTATGATTCTGCCATACTTTACTTTAGTATTCACATGATTTCATTGCTTTATATGATCTTGGATTATCTTAGAGACAAAAAATATTCAGATACAAATTTCTCAGATACCGATTTTTCAAATGTAGATTTTTAAGAAACAGATTTTCAGAAACGGATTTCCAGAAACAGATTCTTCAGAAAAGATGAGTTTTATAAAAGAGTTTTTCGAAAATATTTTCAGAAAGAGTTGAGTTTTCATATAAGAATGATATTTCAGAAAAGTTTAATTTCTGAAAGGATTTCGATTTTTAGAAATGTGAATTTTCAGAAAGAATTAGTTTTCATTTAAACTGGCCACTCACTAGATCGTTCAAACGATCTAACCCTCCCCACTCCCAGTTTCTTATTTTGCAGGTTACTCAGAGGACAAGCTCGAGAAGATGGATACTGATGGCAGTGAAGAGGGTTTGAGTCCACTAGGTTATATACAGATTTTTTCAGCACTGTCAGTGTTAAGTAAAGCTGATTGTCAGTCATTAGTAATGTATAAGTCTTATAATGAGTTAAGAGTGTTTATAAAAAGAGTTGTAAAGATGAACAATGTTGAGTATATAGTACAAGTATTAAAGTACATTTTGTGTTGCGGTATTGGGTAAAGGTCCCTTTGTATGAGTTCTTGTTGAGATGAGTTTGGTAGTATGGTACACAGTCAGAGGCTCAGAGGTATAGGACGGCTTATTCCCTGCTGGTAGCATCTCCTAAATGAGGATGTTACAAATGGGAATTTGATATTAACTTGAGTAACCATCAAGAAAGCAGTAGTAGGGATGTTCTGCTACTCTTTCCAAAATTTGGTCAAGAAATGGTTAAGGAAAATTATGTTTTCTAATGGCGTCATTTAGTTTTCTATAAGCAATGCACATACGCCAACTAGATGGGATTCGAGTTGGAATTGATTCTCCTTTATCAATTTTTACGACATTTATTCCAAACTTTTTAGGCATGACTTGTGTAGGACTTACCCACTTACTATCGAAGATATGGTAGATAATGCTTACATCAAGAAGTTTAAGGACTTCTATTTTTACCACTTCTTTCATGTGAGGGTTTAATCTTCTTTAGGGTTGACAATATGTCCTGACATTATCTTTTAAATGTATTATATGTGTGTATATCAAAGGATTCATGCCTTTTATATCTTTTAATGTTCATCCAATTGCCAGTTTATGTTCCCTCAATACTTTTAACAACTTACCTTCTTGATCACTTATGAGGGAGGAAGAAATTACCGCATGGTAAGTTTGTTCATCTCCAAGAAATACAGAACTTCAATCTTTCTGGCAAAGTTTTTAATTCCAATTTGGGTGATTCTTCATGTTTTTTCTTCAAGTGTTCTTAGTTCCTCAAAGTTTTGATTCTCTCTATCGTCTTCCAGGACTTCAGTAGAATCAAATAAAGAAACATAATTAGAAATATTTGAATCTAATTATGTACTTGATTCAAGAAAATTAGCTGTACAGATTTCCATGGGTTAGATTCACTCCCCTGAATATGTTCTTCCAAAATTGATTCAATTAGTTCTATGTTCTCATTTTAATTATCCTCATCGTATGGTTGTTTGCAAATGTTAAAAATATTAAGCTCCAATATTATACTGCCAAAGAACAAATTCATGATTCTATTCGTGGAATTAATTAAAGCATTAGCTGTTTCTAAAAATGGACGACCAAATATTATGGGAATTGGATTATAAATGTCTACTACATGTTTTTTTCAAGACAATAAAATCCACATTATATATGAATTTACCGACTTGTAATAACACATCTTTCACAATTCATTTTGGTACCTTGACTGATGTAACATCCCACCTAATGTAAGGATGCTACCGGAAGGAGACAGGAAAACCCATCTCCATAAGCCTCTGATGCTACTAAAATTTCGGCATGACCTCTGCTAAAAATCATGAAACCTGGATCAAAGTCCAGCACCTCGAGGTGTTCTGATATTAAATTCAAAAGCAACCATCTCAACTCATGCAAATTGGCCTCCGGCCTGAAAAATCTTAACTCATATGTAAATAGGCCTCTGTCCTAACATTAGACAAATAACTATAATTAACTACGTGCTCAACATGATTTAAAATTATACATATGATACAAATAAATAAAACTAAGGTTGTGGAGCCCATTATGCATCCCAGAATCATACAACAACTCAAGACTAACTTGATTGCATCGAGATGATCCGCTATCTGCAAGACGTCTATGGAAATCTTCTAACTCTTTAAGTCCAATGTGAACCTGCAAAACTAGCAAACAGTCGAGGTGTGAGCTATAAAGCTCAGTAAATAACTCCCATCTTATGTAAATATATCAAGTAACTGTAAGAACATAAACAATAATCAGATATATGTGAATATACACAACTTATAAATCTCATCTCTACCTGATAGCCGTTTATATATATTATACCTGGATAATTTACTCACTGTACTGAATGCAATATTGTAGTAAGCTTATCTTCTCAGTTCCACACTATACTACGTATCTACGGAATTATGGCATCTCATTAACTTATTACCTACCAAACCACCCAAACCCGCGGCTAAGGCCATCCCAAACCCGTGGTGGTTTAGTTAGCTTAAACTATAGTTGGTTACTTCATATGAATTACGTGAGCTAAAAAAAAAAGATTAGCTAACTATGAGCTGTAAAACGTTTTCTGAAACACTGAGCTAAAGCCTCAGATCTCTATACAATATAAGATACCGATGCTTGATTCCATCCATTGGAATCCTCACAAACTGCATTCTAAATGTGGTAAACACCCAACACTTGTTAGGGATATGCCCTATACCCAACTTGTGGATGAGCTATATGTACATGTATTTGTAATATTTTCATTAATTAATAAAATGAAAATCTTTATTATACGTGTCTTACATAGATTATATAAATCATCAAACACTGTAATAAAGCCCTTTGAGTAATAAGATGATGGCTTCCACGCCTTATGAGAATCATTACTCTTAAACGTTCCTAGTCATAGTTTTGTGAATAATCTGGGCGTTCACAAAGCGGAGAGACTAGCATGATGATATGATCCACTCTTAAGTGGGGTAGCCGATCTCATAGGCTACTAGTGGAGATCCGTCCGCTTGGTGTATCACATGGATGCATGAGTTGCTCGTGTCCATCGAACTGACCGCCAAAAGTTTTCACATGGAGTGTTTATCTCATGTGTGTGTGAGAACTTTCATGTATCGATTGTATGACTAGTCCTTAGACTTGAGGTCTTTACAATCTTATGTGTGGATCAAATAACTTTGACATTCTCCTTCCCCGGTTCAAAAGATCCGGTCATAAGGGTATGATTGGGTCATTTATTGAAACACATGAAGTTTGTAAAGATATAACAGAGAATCGCCACTCTCTCGGATAATATTTTCTTATAAGAGTAGTATTCCAGTTCACGGGTTGATATGTGTGATCAGTGCTTGAGACTGTGGCCGCAGCGGAAGAATCATGTGAGATTCTTGGGTTAGCACGATTCATGACACTATTAACATCATACCTTTGACTATATGTGTAGACACTTTCCATACCCTAGGTCAAACGGTGGGGATACAATGAGGCGAGGGACCGTATCATATGTAAATCGCATACATAATGGGTATATATATCTTTCCTTCTCATTTGGAGGCCTTGGCATGTTACTAGATGTCAACCATGGTCATTGAAATCGAACGACCATCTGATCGGAGGATAATTTATGTTCGATTAAATTATCACAATTCATTTCATGTCCAACTTGAGGGGAACCCAAAAGGTCACACACAACAAAGTCGAAATCAATGGTTAACAGTGCACAATACAAATTTAACAGCATATATGATTGCTGTATGAATTGTTCATAAATGGTTCAATGTGTTTAATTATTGAAAAGATCATTTATGAGGTTCCATAGTGGCTTAGGGATTGGTGAATGACGATATGGGCACTTTGGGAATTGGAATAAATAAATAAATAAAAACGTGAATAGTAATGTGAATAGTAACATGAATAGTAAATTTTTTTATTTGTTATTTGTTTTTGAATTCCAATTCGGCCCAAACTCTTATTAGGGTTTTATAATCTCATTAAACCACTAAATTAAGTTCCAATGGCTAAGATTAAATTAGCATTTATCCCACATCAGATTCTTAATTAATTTTGTTGTCTTTGGAGCACCTATATAAACCCAATGAATTCTTTACAAATTTTTGTACCAAACCTTTCATATCTTGGGTTTATATAAGTGAGAAACTCTAAAGTTTAAGAGTAAGCCACTAAATTTGAGGATCCTTAAGTCTAATTGACTAGAGGAATCTCGAGTTAAAATTTTTGAGGTATTTGCCTATGCTAGCACCAAGGGCAAAATACCCGTGCACTCAAGGCGTAGTCTTGCCGTTGAGTTTTGGCTTTGGTGTGTGTGTTGAGTTTCAATCAAGTCCCAAGGATCATTTATAAGCATAAAAACGAGTGAATACATGTCAAAGGAGGTGCGGAATAAACTCACATTGATCGGTTGGATGCTACGAAGATGGAAAAACGCACTGCTCCTCCTTGCTAGGCAAAGAACTGCGCACAGGTGGACTGCTCGGCGTGGGTGCTGTTTCTTCATCTTCTATTCGGCCATGGGTGATCCTCCATGGAAGCTCCAAGCTCCAAGCTTCTCAAGGTGATTCCAAGCTCATGAAGACACTTCCCTATCACCTTAGGATGGCTCCTATGTGTGCTAGCACCCAAGAAATTTGCCACAAATTTCTCTATCTTCTCCTTGAACTCACGGTTTTGAGGCAGTGAGCAGAGGGAAAAAATCGGGAGAGAGAGGAAGGGTTTTAGGCTCCAAAACGTGAAGGATGCAAGAGAGAGAGGAGGGAAAAATAAAATGCGTAAAATGCATATATTAATTTCCAAAAATTAATAAACATATACCATTTTTAATTTTGTAAAAGTCAAAGGTACAAGCCTTTTCACTTTTCACCCAACTCCATCACGTCACATCACTCAATCAAGTGACAACTTGTCACATCACTCAAAGTGATAATTGATTTGACGATTGATGTGACTTGCGATTTGACGCTTGATTTGACTTGCGTGCCGCACTCGAATTCGAAATGCGAATGCGCTCACAAACAATTCCGGGCTCGGGTTCGCTAATTCCAAATTAACGAATTTTCCATTGCGTCGTAATTAAATGATTACGCCTAGCGAATTCACTATTCACGTCGCTAACGAATTAATTCTAAATTAATTCGTTCGCCCGAATTAAAATCTAATTTCAATTCCGCGTCGAAATCTAATTTCATTATAATATATCAAATATATTAATTTATCGATTAATTCCAAATTAATCGTTCTCTCTCTTCAACGATATTTTATCCGAGATAAAATATCTCCGTAATTAATCCCAGATTAATTTTCTCTCTCATCGAATTAATCCTAGATTAATTAAAGTGCGAGTCATACGTCATCGGTGAATCTTCAGGAACCGACCCATGAGATCTCCGGATATGTTGGCAGTAAATACGGTCGTCGGACTATCCGAACACGTAAGTATCGCGTACTACGTTTATACCGATTTACAAGACAAGGTTGGCTTCTAGCAAAGCGCCATGCCTACCCAATTCTCCAGAAATATTCTTACAGGAATATATAGATCTGTATCAAGCGTAGTATACCAAGTATTGTGTATATCAGCCCAGTATCGGATAGTCACGTGCTAGGGCTGGGGCTGGATAAGTGTCTGCCCCGTCCGAAGCACATGTCGGATGTCTGGTAACTAGTCTCTATAATCGGATATGTATGACCTAGTCATAATATCCCGATGGTTGCGCAACACTTAAGAGCACTAATACCGTATCCTGCGTGACATCATCTCCAATATGACTGAAGTGATACTTCCGTCTTGACATCACACCCAATACACTACGACTCTCTGATAAACCCAGAAGTGGTGTACCACCAAGACCAAAGTCTACCAATTATCGTAAGTATTAGCGATGTAAGTCTCAGGTTAAGACTATACACACCTACCTTGATTTCGGCCTCCCATAGACACATAGTCATAATACCAATGGGATTCCGAGGGGTCTATCCAGAGCGAAGATGTTTCCCGTACCATCGGTGAAACACAACCTCCTATCGCACTTGCATAAGTATCCAATACTTATGTATATGAGAACTATGCCGTTGTGCCCTCACAACGCGCACAAGTGCAATACTAGCCTATTCCGCATTGTCGATGTCCTGTCTCGATAATACTACGACTAGGGATATTTAATGATTAATCCTTCGGGGACTGATACTGTCTCATATCATTCTCAGTCCAGGAACTAATCATAGGGACCTCTCTTCATTTATATATCTATGGTGATCTAATCATAAATGATGAGAGTGCAATTTCCTTGTCACATAGTTAATTTGCTACAACAACACAATGATCTGTGCAAATAGTGACGCTATGGGTCATTTTGTCCAACAGTGTGCACCTTTGGAGGCCACACATTTGGGTGGCTCTTTGGAACGTGGAAGAGCTTGCTGAGTTCGAGAAAAGCTTGTAGATTGGAGGGAGGACTGGAGGAGTCTTCGGTTCAAGTAAGTCTTTTTCTTTCTTTTTATTAGAGTTCTTATGATAGTTAGCATGTTTAGGTTTATGTTCTTTGCATGTTTTATGAGTTCTTATGCTTAGAATATATAGTAACTTGCCTAGGCTTGTAGAATAATAAAAACAAATGGGTCTTGGGCAAAGGGATAGCGGAATCATAATTTCGTAATATTTTGATTTTCCGATGCGCACTCGCGGCTGCTTCCCAACTGTGGTATCAGCGTGCCGTTTTTTTTTATTAGTTCTCTCTCATTTGAACTCGAAATTGGGTGTGTAAGAACTCGTTGGAAAGCTAACACCCTGAACTTAAATTTAGGCACACGTTTTGCATGATTTGGTTAAGATTTGAAATGTGAAATTGCATTTAAAGTTCCCGCATCTGATAAAATCGTGAATAGTAAATTTATTTGAATAAAATAAAATACAATATCATAATTAAATATTAATCAAAGTTATTTAATGCCTAAAATAATTCCAACATATTAAAACTCATATGCTTGATGATTCTATGTATGATTAGAATTGGCATGATTATTTTAGGGTGCAAACATCTAGAGACTTTCTAAGGAAATAGAAAGTGTATTGCTTATCCCTTAACTGAGTAATTATTCTGTGATGAACTTAGAGATTTATTACCTTTAAGGCTAATAAATATAAATCACTTGTTTATAATAAAAGACATTATAAAAGATACAAGTGGGGTGGGACCAAGGCGTTAATAAAACTTTCCAAACTAAAGTTAATTAAACCAAAGGTATTACTAGAGTTAGATAATGATTTGGTGTCTTCCTTCACTCACTACCTTTTTATAGCCAAAAGGAAAAGCTGTGAAGACATCTAGATAATCATTTACTCAAAGCTTACCTTAAAGCATATTTAAAGTGTTGGACTAATTTGGAGGATCTATTGTTTATTCCTATCTCCAAGGCAATAAGAGCCTAAGAGGTAAGGGTATTTAAGAGAGTTCGCTCCGCCCTCCCTATGGGGAATATTCAATGGAGGAATCCAGTTGACAGTTATTCACTTAAACTTGCTAAAATCCTCAATATTAATTTAAGTCTAAAATTTACCTTCCATTGTAAAGTATATACCCAAATGGCTTAAACCGTATTGGCAGGACTAGGCTTTACCAGACTGACCAATACCAATTTGTCCCTAAATCGTACTATTGACAATGGTTTGAATTTTCTGAGTCATAAGACGCAGCGACCCTTAGGCGTGGTCTTATAACTTAGTGGCAAAGATTGGGTGTCCACAAGGACTAGCATAAGTTATGGCATGTTTGATTGCCCAACCCAATGATCAAGGAATTGTGATTTATATCATAAATTGGTTTGGAACCTACCTAATTATCGTATTTTATAACAACCGGCCCTAATCGGAGTTATGAAATGATGATAATAGGATCCTTGCCCACAAGAAATCCATCATATTGGGGTTGATGCGATTTGTTTAAAATTTTAAAACAATTGAGTGGGAGCAACTTCATAATATTAAAAGCCAATGTTATTATGAAACATTAATGAAAACATATTCCTAATTTTAACATTCTCTCTTAACAGGTGAGTTAAAATATTTCATAAACATTCAAATGGCAAACAGAGTATCACTTTGTTCCATCCTTGATGAGCATAAGCTCAAAGGGGATAACTACAATGACTGGTTTAGAAACCTTAAAATTGTCTTACGACAAGAAAAGATTTTCTATGTTCTTGAAAGATCATTTCCCCCTGAACCCGCAAAAGATGCTGACCAAAATACTTTTGATGCTTGGAAGAAACCTGTTGATGATGATAAGCAAGCAGTTTGCATAATGCTTGGCTCTATGTCGGGCGAACTTCAGAAAGCTCAAGAAGATATGGATGTTCAAACCATCATCTTTCACTTGAAGGAGTTGTATGCAACTTTCGTTCATACCGTGAGATTCCAAGTGTCATATGCCTTATTCCAAACAAGGTATAAGGAATGATCTGTTATTGGACATGTGCTTAAGATGATTGGCCACATTGAAAAATTGGCCAACCTCGGGTTCATCATGGATCATGAGATAGGTCACGATCTAATTCTTCAGTCCTTACCAAAAGACTTCTCTAACCTTATTATGCAGTTTCATATGTCTGATAAAGAAGCTACTTTAGCAGAATTGCACAATCTGATAAAGCAAACAGAGAAGGACTTGAAACCGAAGCTTAAAACCTCCATCATGCTTACGGGTACGGACCTGAAGCCATGAGGCCCAAAGAAAAATAAGGGCAAGGCCAAGGCTCCAGATCACCTAAAGCCCAATGGCAAGGTGGAGAAGAGAAAGGGAAAAGCGAAATGTTTCTTTTTTGGAAAGAAGGGTCATTGGAAGAAAGACTGCAGATCCTTGAAAACCAAGGAAGCTAGGGAAGCCCAAGAGGCCAAGAAGCCCAATGCTTCAGGTATGTTGTATATGATTGAACTATATTCTCAAAACTCTGAACCTTCTACTTGGGTGCTTGACACCGGTTGTGGGACTCACTTGTGTAACAATGTGCAGGGCCTGAGAAACAGTAAAAGACTCTGTCATGGGGAGGTTGACTTATGCATGGGTAATGGAGCAAAACTAGTTGCATTGTGCGTGGGGACTTATTCATTAGTTTTGCCGAATGGTTTAGTTTTAGACTTAGAAGATTGTGTTTATGTACCTTCTCTAGTAAAGAACATCGTTTCAATTTCTTCTTTATGTAATAAAGGCTTTTCATGCCTAATAAGTTGTAATGAATGTTCTATTTATTTCAATGAAATAAAATATAGAGATGGAATTTTGAATAATGGTATATATGTCTTACAAACTAACAAAGAATGTTCAACCTCTAATATATATACAACGTTAACTCGAATAATCTCAATGAATCACTTCTATGGCACAGTCGCTTAGGTCATATCAATGAAACAAGATTAACTAAGCTACATAAGGATGGGTATTTCAGACCCTTCAAATATGAACCTTATGGAACTTGTGAGTCTTGTTTACTTGGTAAAATGACCAAATTACCCTTCAAAGGTAAAGGATAGCGTGTGCAGCGGAGACATTAAAACTTATACACTCTGATGTATGCGAACCAATGTCAGTCACCGCTAGAGGTGGATTCTCCTACTTCATTACCTTTATCGATGATCACTCGCGATATGGGTTTGTGTACCTTATGCGGTACAAATCTGAAGTCTTTGAGAAATTCAAAGTCTTCAAAGCTGAAGTAGAAAACCAGCTTAATAAAAGTATTAAGTCACTAAGGTCTGACCGAGGTGGTGAATACTTAAGCAACAAATTCAAGATTACTTGAGAGAAAATGGCATGGTTCCCAGTTTCCGGACTCCCTCCGGGAACTCCACAACATAATGGGGTCTCCGAATGGAGAAATTGGACATTATTAGATATGGTCCGATCAATGATGCCAGACACAGATCTACCTCTTTCATTTTGGGGTCTTGCTTTAGAAACTGCAACACTACTACTAAACCAAGTTCCTTCCAAGACTGTTAGTCAAACACCATATGAGTTATAGTATAGGAAACGTCCTAGTCTTAGTTATGTAAGATTTTGGGGATGTGACAATATGTTAAGCTCACACAAACTAAGAAATTGGATGATAGGGCAATTAAATGTAAGTTTGTAGGATATGCCTTGAACTCAAGAGCATACGTGCTCTACGTCCCAAATGAACAAAGAACATTTGTCTCACAAAATCCTAAATTTCTAGAGAATGAATTCCTCCTCAAGAAATATAGTGGGAGTAGACTTGACCTCGATAAGGTACGAGAAGAACAAACTAACATAGAACTAAACCCCATGCCCCTCAAAAGGGCAGCGATGGAACAACCACAGGGTTATGAACTTAGAAGGTCTGGTAGGGAAAGACATGAGCTTGAAAGATATGGTTTCCATATTGATGAGGAACATGATCAGGTCATTGATAATGATGATCCCACCAGTTATGACAAAGCAATGCGTGACATTGATTTAGTCAAGTGGCTTGAGGCCATGAAATCCGAAATAGACTCTATGTATCAGAATCAAGTCTTAGACTTGGTGGATGCACCTGAAGGGATAAAACCCATAGGCTGCAAGTGGATTTACAAGCGTAAAACTGATGCAGAAAGCAACATCCAAACCTATAAGGCTAGGTTGGTGGCGAAAGGTTATAGAAAAATCCAACGAATTGACTATGACGAAACCTTCTCGCCTGTTGCAATGATAAAGTCCATTCGAATTTTACTGGCACTAGCTGCACACTTTGATTATGAGATTTGGCATATGGATGTCAAACAGCCTTCCTTAATGGGAACCTCGTAGAGGAAGTCTATATGACACAACCTGAGGGTTTTGCATCTAAGATGATCATAATAAAGTATGCAAGCTTAAATGATCCATTTATTGACTCAAGCAAGCCTCCAGAAGTTGGAATATACGATTTGATGAGACAATCAAAGAATTTGACTTCATCAAAAATGTAGACGAGCCTTGTGTTTATAGAAAACGTGGGGAGTGCTGTTGTATTTCTTGTATTATATGTCGATGACATATTAATCATCGGGAATGATATTCCATGATGCAAGCCATCAAGCAATGGTTATCTCAGAATTTCTCCATGAAAGATTTGGGAGAAGTAGCCTACATCCTCGGTATTAAGATCTATCGTAATAGATCTAAGAGGTTGTAGGACTTTCTCAATCTACATACATAGATAAAGTTTTGAAAAGATTCAAAATGGAAGATTCCAAAAGAGGTAATTTACCTACTTGTCATGGAATCAATTATCTAAGGAGCAATGCCCACACACTCCTTCAGATAGAGAGCGTATGAATAGAATCCCCTATAATTCAGTAATAGGATCGATCATGTACGCCATGCTATGTACAAGACCTGATGTATCTTATGCCCTTAGCATAACAAGCAGGTATCAGGCAAATCCTGGTGAGCAACACTGGGCATCTGTCAAAACAATCCTCAAGTATCTGAGAAGAACTAAAGATATGTTCTTGACATACGGAGATTGTTCTGAGATGAAAATCATTGGTTACTGTGATGCGAGCTTTCAGACCGATAAGGATGACAACAAATCGCACAAGGATATCTGTTTACTTTGAATGGCGGAGCTTTCAGTTGGAAAAGCTCAAAGCATTCACTATAAGCAGACTCCAACACTGAAGCCGAGTATATTGCAGCATCTGAGGTAGCTAAAGAAGCAGTCTGGATAAAGAAGTTCATCACGGAGCTGGAAGTGCTTCCCACGATAAAGAATGGAGTCACGATGTACTGTGACAACGCCAGCGCCATTGCTCAATCAAAGGAACACAGGTCCCACTAGAAATCCAAGCATGTACTCAGGCGATTTCATCTCATCAAGGAGATTATTGAGAGAAAAGAAGTTATTATAGAGAAAATACCCACAGAAGATAATCTTTCAGATTCTCTGACTAAAGGGCTGACTCAACAAAAGCATGATAGGCACACCCGGGAGTATGGTGTCCAGATTCATACTAGTTGGCTATAGTGCAAGTGGGAGGTTGTTAGGGATATGCCCTATACCCAACTTGTGGATGGGCTATATGTACATGTATCTGTAATATTTTCATTAATTAATAAAATGGTAATCTTTATTATACGTGTCTTACATAGTTATATAAATCATCAAACACTGTAATAAAGCCTTTGGAGTAATAAGATGATGGCGTCCATGCCTTATGAGAATCATTACTCTTAAACGTTCATAGTCATAGTTTTGTGAATAATCTGGGCATTCACAAAGTGGAGAGACTAGCATGATGATATGATCCACCCTTAAGTGGGGTAGCCGATCTCATAGGCTACTAGCGGAGATTCGTCCGCTTGGTGTATCACATGGATTCTTGAGTTGCTCGTGTCCATCGAACTGACCGCCGAAAGTTTTCACATGGAGTGTTTATCCCATGTTTCTATGAGAACTTTCATTATCTATTGTATGACTAGTCCTTAGACTTGAGGTCCTTACAATCTTATGTGTGGATCAAATAACTTTGATATTCTCCTTCCCCGGTTCAAAAGATTCGGTCATAAGGGTATGATTGGGTCATTTGTTGAAACACATGAAGTTTGTAATGATACAGCAGAGAATCGCCACTCTCTCGGATAATATTTTCTTATAAGAGTAGTATTCCAGTTCACGGGTTGATATGTGTGATCAGTGCTTGAGGCTGTGGCCACAGCGGAAGAATCATGTGAGATTTTTGGGTTAGCACGATTCATGACACTATCAACATCGTACCTTTGACAATATAGGTAGACACTTACCATACCCTAGGTCAAATGGTGGGGATACAGTGAGGCGAGGGACTGTATCATATGTAAATCACATACAGAATGGATATATATATATCTTTCCTTCTCATTTGAGGGCCTTGGCATGTTGCTAGATGTCAACCTTGGTCATTGAAATCGAACGAACATCTGATAGGAGGATAATTTATGTTCGATTAAATTATCACGATTCATTTCATTTCCAACTTGAGGGGAACCCAAAAGGTCACACACAACAAAGTCGAAATCAATGGTTAACAGTGCACAAAATAAATTTAACAACATATATGATTGTTGTTTGAATTGTTCATAAATGGTTCAATGTGTTTAATTATTGAACAGATCATTTATGAGGTTTCATAATGGCTTAGGGATTGGTGAATGACGATATAGGCACTTTGGGAATTGGAATAAATAAATAAAAATGTGAATAGTAACATTAGTAGTAAAATTTTTTTATTTGTTATTTGTTTTGAATTCCAATTCGGCCCAAACTCTTATTAGGGTTTTATAATCTCATTAAACCACTAAATTAAGATCCAATGGCTAAGATTAAATAAGCATTTATCCCACATCGGATTCTTAATTAATTTTGTTGTCTTTGGAGCACCTATATAAACCCATTGAATTCTTTACAAATTTTTGCACCAAACCTTTCATATCTTGGGTTTATATAAGTGAGTAACTCTAAAGTTTAAGAGTAAGCCACTGATTTTGAGGATCCTTAAGTCTAATTGACTAGAGGAACCTCGAGTTAAATGTTTTGAGGTATTTGCCTAGGCAAGCACCAAGAGCAAAATACACATACACTTAAGGCGTAGTCTTGCCGTTGAGTTTTGGCTTTGGTGTGTGCACCTTTGGAGGCCACACACTTGAGTGACTCTTTGGAATGTGGAAGAGCTTGCTGAGTTCTTGAAAATCTTGTAGATTGGAGGGAGGACTGGAGGAGTCTTCAGTTCGAGTATGTCTTTTTCTTTCTTTTAATTAGAGTTCTTATGATAGTTAGCATGTTTAGGTTTATGTTCTTTGCATGTTTTATGAGTTTTTATGCTTAGAATATATAGTAACATGACTAGGCTTGTAGAATAATCAAAACAAATGGGTCTTGGGCAAAGGGATAGCGGCATTATAATTTGATTTTTTTTCTTGATTTTCCGCTGCGCACTCGCGGCTACTTCCCAACAACACTCAACCCTTACATTAATATTACAAAATTGACCATGCATCTCAACATGTAATTTATACAAGGTACATACTTATATCTTATTATGATCTTACTCATCAAATAAGAACTAGGTATGGCTGAACTTCCATATCAAGGAAAATATCTCCAACAGATAGGAGAACCAACTGCGTCTGGCCCCGTAGGGCAAGCTATATGCAAAAACTAGAATTTCTATATCTGAAAATTGTAAAACTTTAGTACAAACTCTGAAAACCGTATAGATTTCTAAAACAAGAAATCTCATATGTTGGAAAATATCAAGCCAGTTGGGAGTAAAATCGAATTCAAAATCTGTGAAGGTATACAAGATCAAGTAGTGTCAAAATCCTCAACGTGAAATTCCAATTTGGTAATCTGTTGGAAATCAATTCTTTTATAAAAGTAAACTGTTATGCATAAGGATTATCATGAAATCTCCATACAACTGATAAAATCAATTCTAAATCAACAAATTCCATAACTAGTTAAATCAAAACTCACGTACTTTATAACACTGTAAAACTTTTTTATAAACTTTTGAATCTTTATAGTTAGTAAAACTTTCTAAATCCTTTTATCTGAAAACTTTAAAAATCACTGTAATAACTTGGTGATTATGAGCGTTATGTATCGCCGTCCCCCTAAGCACATGTCTAAAATCCTTTGTAAACTCTGGTGTTTAAGGGCGTTACGTATCGTCGTCACCCTAAACACCTAACTAGTGCCATGGGGTGTTACGTATCGCCGTCCCCCACGACACTAAGACTGAGATCTAGGGGCATTACATATCGCCGTCCCCATAGTCCCGAATCTGGATCCGGACTGGAGTTTATTGGCATTATGCATCGACGTCCCCTTAGCCCCGAATTTGTATATGTCCATGTCACTATAACTAGGATCCAAAGGTGTTACGTATCGTCGTCCCCATGGTCCTGGATATGTATCTAAATCCTCTGTAAAATCATATGTTTAGGGGTGTTACGTATCCATGTCCCCCGAAACACCTAACTAGTGTCATGGAGCATTACGTATCGCCATCCCCCACGATACTAAAGCTGAGATTTAGGGACGTTACATATCGCCATAACCCCTAGTCCCAAATTTGTATATGTCCATTTCATTATAACTATGATCCAGGGGCGTTACGTACTGTATCTGTCCATGTGCATTGTGTCTCCCTCTGGGTAAGCAAAATGCATATACATCATTATAGCAACCATATGATCATGTAAGTCATGTGATGCAATGCAATGCCATTATCCATATACACAACAGTGCAGTCAACCACATTCAATTATGAGCTGGTGAATTCTCCTCATCCAATACATACAAAGTAGGCTCGTGTCATATTTCAACAAATGCATCCATATGAAAATGCTTGCACGTGTCATCAAACATATCAACACATTTTGTACAACTGGATCCACATTCAAACCAAAACTATTTCGACACAAAACTAAACTGAAGTCTGGAAAACTTCTTTAAAACTCCTTATAAAACTTTTACATCTTAATTATTGAAAATGTTTTCTACTTGAAGATATGCTTAACTATGAAAATGTAACGACATCTTGTACTAAACTTTTCATGCTAATACTAGCTTGCTATCTAGAAACCCAACACTATGCATACTTTCAGACAATCTATTTTTATATGTGCTCTTTACGAATCTCATTGACAGTACCTCTAAAAGCTCTCATTTCATGTTTTCTAAGACTCCATAATTACTGTTACATATTTCTACGAGTCTGCAATCTATACACATATCTATATACATATATAAGCATACAATTAGCTATCATACCTTGTCTATATAAGGCAAGATCACAATGAGGTACTTACCTGGGGTCAATACTATCCTTTCTCTATCCCTATTTGTAACACAAAATACGGACGGTTAGGGTCGTTAATTATGGAACCTTATTGATAGTATAAACTCCGTAACTTTCCGAGAAACCCAAATCAAATCCATTTTCAGTGATTTCAGTTTCGTTACTCATAATACATCCCAAAAAACATATTTGTAGCATTATATTCCATTTCCGACTAAAATTCAGAGAACCTTCTAAGAAGTCTAGAAACATTGTGAATAAATCCATAGCTTTTCGGATCTTTCCCGTTCCACATGGAACGCATATAATACTCATATTACATCATTATACATTGTTATATGTCAATCTGGTAGCTCTAATATACAAATTATGCGTTTCCAAAAAATCTTCCGAAAAGTTTCTAAAAACGTTATGGAAGGATCTTAAGCCCGCCGAAACTCTCTGGAATTACTCAAATACTACTGTATCATCATAACTAAGCTATATCCTTAATTACATTCATCAAATCATATATGCAGGCGAAACCCGATTTTACCAAAAAAATCACTTTACTTATCGGATCGATCAAATTCACTCCAATTCTCTCGGATTCTATCATATACACATATTCAATATACTAATGCTCAAAAAATTCAATTTATATCATAATGCTACTCTACGAAGCTACTGGAAACATCTGAACATTAACGATACACTTGAAAATAACAGATTTTAAACTAGAGGTCTTATCGAGATTTCGAGGGCATATATGGACTCCAAATGATCCCACAAACGAGCTGGAATTGACAGAATTCCGATCAGAGCTACTGTTCATTTGAATTTACTATTCACCATTTCTTTCTCTTCTCGTTTCACATGCAATCATGCACGGAATGAAAAATCTATCATCGCCAACTTGTAGTACTCTGTGAGAGCTTCGATTTGGAGGGTTGCTTGGGTTATGAAATGAAGTGAGGAGCTGACCGGTGCAAACACAAGCGTATAACGCAAGCGCACGTATCGTTCAAGTAGTGTGGATATTGTGTTTCATCACTTCCCTAGAATAAAATAAAATGCTGGTGTTAGAGGATCCACAATTAATATTTCTTCCCTAGGAATCTCACTTATTATAATATATAAATTATTTTATATTCTGCTTTCTCAGGAATTAATAATATTAAACATTTAAAACCAGCCATATAGGCGGTAATCCATTTAGTCCAATTACACCAGCCATATAGGCGGTAAGGTAATTTATATTTAAACCAGCCATATAGGCGGTAATAAAGTCTGACATTAATTAATCCGGTTAAATTATAATTTAAATATTATAGTTAAGTGAGATTTACCTAAATAATTATATTAAAGGTTTCACCTTTTACCCCAGCGGAAAATTAACTACTAAACATTAAAGAAAGGTAGAAGAAGAGAACTACTATTACTGAAAATTAAAAGACATAAATTAAAAATATTATTTATATATAAAAAATAGATGCTTCCTATAAAATCAGAGAGAATTCTCCAAGGAAAGCATGAAAAAAAATGAATCTGGCGGCCTCCTTTTATAGGCGGATTTTGGGCCAGCGTCGCGACGCTGGAAATGCACTAGCATCGCGACGCTGGGTTTGCAGTTCATGCGGAGTCCATGCGGGTTGACCACGCGGCTTGTCGGCAGCAATAATTGAGCCACGTGTCACGCTGTGGTTGGCTGGCGATGTGGTCGAATAGCAGGGCGACACGTGGCAGGCGCTGATAGGTGGGAATTTCGGTCCAATAGTGGCTTGACACGTGGCAGCACCTGATTCGTCAATAATTCGGTCCAATGGTGAGATGACATGTGGTACGCGCTTGGTTTGGTCCAATGAGATGTTGACACGTGGCGGCCGGTGCATGTTAGCAGAACCGTTGTGATGGTGACACGTGACACGGCGCATGTTAGCATGATCGGCGCACGTTAGCAAGTTTTGACCAATCAGATTTCGACACGTGGCACAAGGCGCAAGTTAGCAAGTCCGGCGCATGTTGGGCGTCGCGACGCGCAGTTCGTCAGCGTCGCGACGCGGAAAAGACGAAAATAACCCTTCTGACGCATTTTTGTCCGTTTTTGCCCCAAATTGCCTCCAATGCTTTCCAAACTTTATTTATCTGCAAAATAACAACAAAACACATCAAAACGTTCACAAAACTCGAGAAACTATACGAAATATTAGGTCAAATGAGTGGGAATAAGTGATATAAATACCACTCATCAGGAGCCGGGATCGAAAAACCCATGTGTGTATGTTTCTCTCTCTCCGGCAGCCGTTTTTGGTATTTCTAGTGTCGCCGCCGGCCACCATTGGACACAGGGTGGCCGGACGCTCCTCCGGTGTTGTCGCGATGGCCGGCCATGGCCGGCTAGCCACCAGTGCGGCCTGGCAGTAGCTTCTTCAGTTTTCGAGATGGGGGCATTTTGGGGAGATGAGAGAATTTTGACATTTTCGTAATTTTTGAAAACTATGAGGTATTATAAGAAAGTTTCTGAAAATTACATTTTGACCCCCGAAAATTGCAATTAGATCTCTCTCATTGGGCTTTCTCAGAAATTCTCATTTTGGAAGCCCTTCTTATGTAAATTTCGAAAAATGTTTAACATGAAAGTTGTTCGTCTCGGAAAAATGAGTTTGATGGTTCAAGAATCAGCTCAACCGAGGTTCTTTTGCTATTTTTATAGCCAAGATAAAAAACTTTATTCGTATATAATAATATACATAAATCGCATAAGCGGTTTTTTCATGTCATGTGATTTTCAATGCATCGAATCTATATTTTAGAATATTTCGAGCTATATTTCAATACTTCAAATCTTATTCTCTGATATAGTCTCATTTTGAGATCCGATCTGCAATAAAAAGTCCTTCTAGAAGAGTTTCTGAATTTCTGAATATTATAACTAATCTATCGGTAAGTAAAATAGTAGTTGAAGTTGATTTTAACTCGCCAATATTAAGTTGTTGGTAAAATGATAATGGAAGCAAATTAACATTGGCTCCGTGATCAAGCAAATGTTCAATTTTATGATTTCCAATAATACATGAAATAGTTGGACAACCCCTTTGTATTTTAATGCACTATCGGTTGAGAGAATGGAACTTACTTGTTCAGCTAGAAAATCTTTCTTTCTTACCTGATGTTTTCTTTTAACGGTGCATAAGTCTTTTAGAAATTTGGCATAAGATGGTATCTATTTGATGACATCTAACAAAGGAATATTGACATTCACCTATTTGAATATTTTATATATTTATTAGAAATGGTTCAATTTATTTATTTTCAATGCTTGAAGAAATGTAGATGCATATGAAACATTATTATCATCAATGATAGATAATAGTTTATCAACCTATTCTTTATCATCTGAAGCTGACTCTTTTTCAATTTCACGAGGTTCAAGAATGGGCTTGTGGATGACTTTACCACTGCCAAGAGAAATAACTGATTTAACCTGATTTATGTGTTCACTACTAGAACTACCTTCGTGACGGTTTTGTGACTCTTGGGTTTTGGTTTTGGTTGTGCAGAGAACTTTCTTTTCTCATGAATTGTTAATGCATATGTGATTTTGGGAAAAGTATCTTTCAGATCACTTAATATCTGCATATTTTGGTTATTGATGAGTTTCTGTTTCTCAATGAATGGTGCAAGGTATCCTCAGGGTTTTCCTAGGCGCTGGGACTTATGGTGCATAATTTTGAGAATTTTAGAAATTATGGTGTACCTGGGGAGGTTGTTGCGATATTATCATTCCTCCAATTGAAGTTTGGATATTTTCTCCAACCAGAATTATAGGTTTGGGAGTATGGGTTTTGATTTGGTCTCTTAAAGGTTTTTATGGAACTGAATTTGTCATAGAGACACTCTTGCAGGGCTGGCAAGGATGGGTAAACTTGTGTGACATGTTTATTTGAATTACATATATGACATGTGAATTCTTGCATTGACTTGACATAATCACTCTTCCTCATTTCTAATGCCTCAATGTTTTTAGCTAGAGATGCATATTTAGCAGAAAGGTCATTGTCTTCCATAAGGTTAAATATGCCTCAACCAGATGACTGTGGTTTTACAGATGATTCATAAGTGTAAAATATATCCCAGTGTTTTGCATTCTCTGCTATGTGTTCTAGGTAATCTAGTGCATCTTCGGGACTTTTGTGTTAGTGTTCCTAGAACATGCCAAGGATCTCTAAGTGTGATTCGTGTGTGAATTAATCAAGAGGAGTTGCAGAAAAACTCACATTGATCGGATTTAGGATTTCAAAAATTCTTTCTTTGTTGGAAGCTTCAAGCCTTCTATGTTCTTCCAAACTCATGGGTGAGTTTCCCTATCACAAATTGACTCCCAAAGTGCTAGCAATGGTGAATTTTTAAAGTAAAAATTCAAGGAAGAAGAAAGGAGTATTGAGCCATTAGAGAGGGAGGAGAGAGAGATAGTTTTTCAACTTGTAAAAAGTTGTCTAATGTTTTTCCAAAAAACCAATTAAGTGTGTTTGAGAAAAAATGCATTAAATGCATTCACCCACTTCCATCACCAAAAAGGTGACTAGACTTCCATCATCAAATGACTTATTGATGTAAGTTGGTGGGTCCCACACTTAAATTCAAAATTCAAGTTGGGTCGCTCAACACACTTCGGGCTCGGGTTCGTTTAATCTGATTAAACGAATTTTTCGTTGCGACGTAATTAAATCTAATTTAATTAAATAATAATGCCTAGCAAAATTATTACAGAAGTCGCTTACGAATTAATTCCAAATTAATTCGTTCGCTAGAATTAAAATCCAATTTAATTTCGCATTAAAATCCAATTTCAATTAATATATCTAATATATTATTTTAGCCCAATTAAATAAATTAAATAGTAAAAAAATCCAATTTCACTATTAAATTCATTTTGCTGATTAATTCCAAATTAATCGCGTTCTCTCTTTTCGACGAATTTAATCCCAGATAAATTCTCGACGCAATTAATCCCAGATTAATTCTTTCTCTGATAATTAATCTCATATTAATTCTTACCGTAATTAATCCCAGATTAATTTTCTCTCTCTTAATTAATCCAAGATTAATTCTGTTCGAGTCAAATCTCATCGGTGAATCTTTAAACTTGGTTACAAGTGAAATAGACATGATTACAAATAACATATCCAAAAATTAAAATTTTTAGACCTAAGACAGAGTCACACTGAATTTTTAAACTTGGTCGCACTATAATAGTCCACTGGTTTTATGTTAACAGAACAGAGCATAAAGAAACATTTATAACTTGAGTTCTAGGAATCAAAATCATGATCGTAAAAGCCAACATAAAATAGACACATAATCAAGTATTCTATTTAAATTTCAGTCCCAAATTCAACCCCTATTAAGCGCACTGAATTTTCAAAGTCAGTGTCAGTGCACTGAAATTTTCCGGAAAGAGGGCAGAATATGGAGTTTTGCGAAGTAGCTTGTGCCATCCTCGAACGAGCATAGCAAAAAATTTTAGACAACCCTAAAATTTTAGTAACATAGTGAGGATGAGTTATCATGAATAGCGAATAATTTTTTTTAAGCAAGGATATAATTCACAACCTTGGTACTAACGAATTTTGCTAATTCTAGATTATCACCGGAAGATGCAGTTCCGCCAATGTCGCAAGGCGTCACCAGCAAGTTCCAAATCAGTGAGTGGAACCTTTTCTCAAATTGATTTATACCTAATTATTTTTTATTTAACACTTACTTTTCAGCACATAGGGCATTAGCCAAGCTTATTTACAGATGTTTTATGAATAAGTATATTTTAAGAAAAGTTTTAGAAAGATTGATTAAAAGCATCATTTCTTTGATTTTTGGAGGCATGGGGGAAAAATCAGCTCAGTCGTAACTTGGTACATATACTGAAATTGACGGATTCAGAACGTGTGCACACATAGTTCAAGACTATGGATGACAGGTGCCTCTAGATCCCAGATTTCGGGCTAGGGGGACGGCGAGACATAATGCACCTAGACCCCAGATTCAGAGTCAGGAGGGTAGCATAGATCCGTACCCCCGGCTCTAGTTCAGTGGCTTAGGGGAAGGCCATATGTAACGCCCCAAGACCATCAGTTTAGACGTATGGGGGACGGTGAGACCTAACGCCCTTATATGTCCTGATTTACAAAGATAGATTTTCAGAAACAAGATTTTTAAAGTTATGATTTTCAAAAATGATAAGTTTTATGAAAGAGTTCTCAAGAGAACTAGGTTTTACAGAATATATCTGAGCTTTACAGAAAAAAGTGTTTCCAATAAAGACGGTTTTCTTGAAAAGATTTCAGTTTTAAAACAATAGATTTTCAAAAGTATTTCAATTTTTATTTTAAACCGTCCACTCACTAGGTCGTTCAAACGATCTAACCCTCATACTCCTAGTGTTTCTGTTTTGCAGGTATGCCCAAAGGACGAGCTCAAGAGGATGGATATTGATGGCAGTCACTGGGGTGTTGAGTCCACCAGGTCAAGTCAGAGACATAGTCAGTCAGAGTCAGAATAAAGTCATGTATAAGACAATTTTATAGTCAAGATTGTGTGTATAATATGTTAAAGTGTCCATGACAGAGTTATATAGTGTATGGTATTGTGTTCAAATTTATGAGTATATGAGATGCATCTTATGTTGTTGAGTTTGGCAATGGTCCCATGTATGAATTTATATTTGAGATGAGTTTAGTAGTGTTGATCAAAGTTAGAAAGTCAGAGGCTTAGGGGGATAAGTTGGTCTATTCCCTGCTGGTAGCATTTCTGAGAGAGGGATTTTACAAAGATGGTATCAGAATATGTTCTAGGGAGTCAATGACTACAATGGGTAGAGTGTTGGGGCCTTATATACGCAGTATGCTCGGGATATTCCAAGCTATTCGAATATTCTTCCTTATGAAAGCAACCATACTTTTTATCCAAGTTGAGAATCTTTCTGTAGTTATCTTAGTCTATTATCATAAGTTCAAGATATGTTATGAAACTAGACAGTAAAGTTCTAAGAATATCTACCCATGGGAGTAAAAGAGAAAGAGAAAACTATAAGAAATGAAAGGAGTATTTTATAGATGCTTAAAGCAACCAGAGATAATAAGAGATAGAGATACATAATGAAATAATAAGAAAATGCCAAAATTTATAGTAGAAAAAATGAATATAATATGCCTGAACAAGAATAAAATGTCAGGTAGACACTGGTAAGATTCATTCCCTCCTAAGAAAGTTCTTTCAAGTAGATCTGATAGCCTTTGAGTACCTCGTGTAGATAACAAGTTACCCGAATAGTGAAGAATAGTCAGAAAGATAAAAGAAGCAAGAAGTCTGATTTAGTTGTGGAAACTCTTAGTAGACTTGAGATACCAAAAGAGGACGTAGAGATTCTAGACTCCAAACCCAGGCTCGTAAGCAAATAAAATGAATGTCGTAAGGAAGAATGATTAGCTGCCTTATCCAAGGAATCTGATATAGATAGGTGTTGGACAATTATGACCCATAGCGTCACTATTTGTACAGATCATGGTGTTGTTGTACAAATTAACTATGTGACAAAGAAGATTACACTCTTATCATTTGTGATTAGATCACCTAGATGTATAAATGATGATAGGTCCTTATGATTTGTTCCTGGACGGAGAATGATATGAGACAGTATCAGTCCACGAAGGATAAATCATTAAATATCCCTAGTCAGAGCATTATCGAGATTGGACATCGATAATTACGTAAAAGACTAGTATTACACTTGTGCGCGTTGTGAGGGCACAACGTCATAGTTCTCATATATTCGGGTATATGATACTCATGCAAGTGTAATAGGAGGTTGTGTTTTACCGATGGTACGGGAAACAGCTTCGCTCTGGATAGACCCCCTCGGAATTCCATTGGTAGTATGACTATGTGTCTATGGAAGTCCGAAATCAGGGTAGGTGTATTTGGTCTTAACCTGAGACTGGTACCGCTAATGCTTGCGACAATCAATATACTTTGGTTGCGGTCGTCCAGGGCTTTAACAGGTTCTGTGTACGCCAATGCTGGGTCTATTGAGAATCGTAGTGTGTTGGGTGTGATGTCAAGATGGAAGTGTCACTCCAGTCATATGGAGATGATGGTCACATAGGATACGGGACTGGTTCTCTTAAATGCTGCAGCTATCGGGATAAAATGACAAGGTCATGTTTATCCGATTATAGAGACTAGTTACCAGACATCAGACATGTGCTTCGTACGGGGCATACACAATTCCAGCCCCAGGCCTAGCACGTGATCATCCGATACTGGACAGAAATACGCAATACCATGTATACTACGCCTGATACAGATCCTTTATTCTTGTAAGGATATTTCTGGAGAATTGGGTAGGCATGGCGCTTTGCTAGAAGCCAACCTTGTCTTGTAAATCGGTAAAACATAGTACTTGGTACTTACGTGTTCGGATAGTCCGACGACCGAATTTACTGCCAACATATCCGGGGATCTCATGGGTCGCTTCCCAAAGATTCAACGATGACGTAGGACTCGCACTCTAAATTAATCTGGAATTAATTGGAAGAGAGAGAAAAATAATCTGGGATTAATTGCGGAGATATTTTATCTGGGATAAAGTATCAATTAAAGAGAGATAACGATTAATTTGGAATTAATCGAGAAATTAATATATTTGATATATTAAACGAAATTGGATTTCGACGCGGAATTAAAATTAGATTTTAATTCGGGTGAACGAATTAATTTAGAATTAATTCGTTAGCGACATGAATAGTGATTTCGCTAGGCGTAATCATTTAATTACGACGCAACAGAAAATTCATTAATTTGGAATTAGCAAACCCGAGCCCGGGATTATTTGTGAGCGCATTCACATTTCGAATTCGAGTGCGGCACGCAAGTCAAATCAAGCGTCAAATCATTAGTCGCATCAAGCGTCAAATCAAATGTCACTTTGAGTGATGTGACTTGACAACTCTTGATTGATGTGATTGAGTGATGGAAGTGGTTGGAGCCTTTAATTGTTTGACTTTTGAAAGGCCAAATTCATTCCAAATGCATTTGAAATTCAAATGTGTGTATAGATACACAAATTTGGAACACATCACATAATTATCTCTTTCTCTCATCTCTTTCTCTTCTCGCCCAAATGGGCTAAAATGCTAACTGGTTTTGCCAAGAAAACCGAGCAGTGGGAAGTAAGAGTTGGAAATTTGTGGCAAATTTCTTGAGTGATAGCACACTTACGAGACATGCGAAGGTGATAGGGAAGTCCACCCATGAGGTGGGAATCAAATGACGAAGCTTGGAGCTTGGTTTCTTGTTGATTGAAGGCCGAAACAGTGAGCTTGGACTGCTCACTGCCGTGAGCTGCTACAAGCCAGAAAATGGATTTTGTTCGTTGTCGCATCGCTCAACCTCTCGATGTGAGTATTCTGCAACTTCTCGATTGTTATTCACACATGTTTTCATGCTTATTATTGATCTTTGGACCTTAATAGAAACCAACAATGGCATCTAGAGTAAGGTTTGAGCATGAAATGTTTAGGGCTTAAAATTTGGGTAAAATTGATTTTGAGCATGAATTATGAAATTGGATGATTAAGTATGCTTGAATGTGTTTTATGTGATGATTGATTGGATCAATTTGTTGAAAAATTATTTGGAACATTTTTCCCCAAAATACTTAGCTTGGCCGAAAGTATAGGAGCCCTATATGTCTTGGAAGTTTTGATTTTTTGTTCATTGGATGAATTGGAAATCATTCGGGAATGTTGATTTATGTCGATTGTGGATTTAATTGGATTGAAACCAAATCGGAAATAAATTTCCCACCATTGCCGAGACTTTGAGCATGTAAAATTGGGTTTGATTTTAATCAAAATGTGTTGGACATGTGATGATGAAAATGAACATGATTAATTGTATAAATTGATGTTTTAGAAATGTTAATTTGGGTGATTAATCATGATATACACTTTAGGTTAATTAAATGTGAAATTTGATTTTTTGTATTTAATTAATTGGGCCTTAAAATTGGATTTGGGCTGGTTATGTTGTAAATCGGCTTATTGGGCTTTGTTGTACAAAGTTCGGTTTAGGGAAAATTGGTTGGATCCAAATGGACCCAAAACCGCTTCCATAAAGCCCAAATGCGACTTAATGGACCTTTAAAGTTTAATTGGGCCTAATGGGCCAAGATTGATTTCTAGGCTTATGGGGTAATTCCCGGATTGGATTTTGGTTATTCGGTTTGACCTGAGTTGACCAAAAGTCCACGCCTTAAGAAATTAATTAAAAGCCCATTGGACTTTAATTAAATTGACGTTGGACGTTAATCCGGCTTTGAGACCCGTAGCGATTAAATTTGGAATTTAAGTCGTAAAAGTTCGTTAATAAAGTGTAGTATTTAATTTGGAATTAAATAGAAAATTAGAATTGAATACATATTAAATTGGATTTAATGATGTAGTTTAATTTAATTCGAGAATTCGTACTTTGAGTACTTATTCGCAAAAATGAGTTTTACTCGAACAAAATCAAATCGTTGTTTGAACATTAGATGATCACTAATTATCAAATTAATTAATTTGATTAGATTGATTGATAACATGCTTGTGTGAATACATGGTTGCGATGCATGAATAATGTATATCAGATGGATATTAGTTGGGTGGGACAATTTTAGAAATTATTGTAATAAATTTGATTTACTAAATGGACCTGCGTGTCCAGCCTTATCACCTCCTTATTCTTTGTA
>SKCR01053282.1:0-45771 GCA_019454045.1 Zanthoxylum bungeanum | reverse complement strand
AGCCTTCGATTGAAGAACCACCGCAGCTGGAATTAAAGTTACTTCCAAGCCATCTCAGGTATGCATTTCTTGGAAACTCTTCTGAATTACCTGTTATTATTTCTTCTTCACTAACATTGGAACAGGAAGAAAAGCTACTAAGAGTTTTACGAGAGCACAAAAAAGCCATTGGCTGGACTATAGCAGACATTCGAGGCATTAGTCCATCATTTTGCATGCACAAAATCTTGATGAATGATGAATACAAACCCACAGTGGAGCATCAACGGAGACTCAATCCAATCATGAAGGAAGTCGTGAAGAAAGAAATCATCAAATGGTTGGATGCTGGTATCATTTACCCCATCTCAGACAGCACTTGGGTAAGTCCTATGCAGTGTGTACCTAAGAAAGGAGGAATTACTGTTGTCACCAATGAAAAGAACGAGTTGATCCCAACAAGAACGGTGACTGGATGGAGAGTATGTATGGATTACAGGAAGCTAAACAAAGCCACGAGAAAAGACCATTTTCCGCTGCCATTTATTGACCAGATGTTAGACAGACTAGCAGGACATGAGTTCTATTGTTTTCTTGACGGATATTCAGGTTACAATCAGATTGCCATCGCACCAGAAGACCAGGAGAAAACTACATTTACATGTCCCTATGGTACTTTTGCTTTCCGCAGGATGCCATTTGGATTATGTAATGCCCCTGCCACTTTTCAGCGTTGCATGATGGCCATCTTCTCAGACATGCTGGAGCAGAGTATGGAGGTTTTTATGGATGATTTTTCTGTGTTTGGAGATTCTTTTGATCATTGTTTGTTAAATTTGGAACAGGTATTACAAAGGTGCGAAGATACAAACCTGGTACTCAATTGGGAGAAATGCCATTTCATGGTACAGGAAGGTATTGTTCTTGGACACCGGATTTCACAAAAGTGAATTGAGGTAGACAAAGCAAAGATCGAGACAATTGAGAAACTACCTCCACCAACATCTGTAAAAGGGATTCGGAGTTTTCTTGGACATGCAGGTTTTTACAGGAGATTTATCAAAGACTTTTCCAAGATTGCCAAACCTCTTTGCAATCTTCTGGAAAAGGATGTGCCTTTTAACTTCACCAAAGAATGCCAGGCAGCTTTTGAGATCTTAAAACAAAAACTGATTTCTGCCCCCATCATTGTAGCACCAGATTGGACCCTTCCATTCGAGGTAATGTGTGATGCTAGTGATTTTGCTGTAGGTGCAGTTTTGGGACAACGCAAAGCAAAGATTTTCCACACCATTTACTACTCCAGCAGAACTTTGAATGAAGCTCAACTCAACTACACAACCACTGAAAAGGAGTTGCTAGCAGTTGTGTATGCTTTTGACAAATTCCGCTCTTATCTGTTGGGTCCCAAAGTGGTGGTTTACACAGATCATTCAGCAATCAAATATCTGATCACAAAGAAAGATGCCAAACCCAGATTGATCCGTTGGATACTTCTTTTGCAGGAATTTGACGTGGAGATTCGAGACAGGAAAGGAACAGAAAACCAGGTGGCAGATCACTTATCGAGGCTCGAGAATGGAAAAACAGCTGACAAAGAACTAATAATCAAAGAAACTTTTCCAGATGAACAATTATTTTCCATAAAACAACAGGAAGTTCCTTGGTATGCTGACTATGTCAATTATATTGTATCAGGAAAATGGCCGTTGGAATGGACAACTCAGCAACGGAAGAAATTTTTCAAAGAAGTCAAGCACTATATATGGGATGAGCCGTACCTGTTCAAACGGTGTGCTGATCAATTATTGAGACGGTGTGTTCCACAGGAGGAGGTCAACAGTGTTTTGCAACACTGTCATTCATCACCATACGGCGGACACTTCAGTGGAAACAAAACTGCAGCCAAAGTCCTTCAATCAGGTTTGTTCTGGCCCACACTTTTTAAAGATGCTTATCTTTTTGCTTTTCAATGTGACAGGTGCCAAAGAACGGGGAATATTTCGAGGAGAAACGAAGGACCGTTGCAAAACATTCTAGAAGTGGAAATATTCGATGTATGGGGTATTGATTTCATGGGACCCTTTGTTCCATCATTTGGAAACCTGTACATCCTGGTTGCTGTAGATTATGTTTCCAAATGGGTTGAAGCAATTGCACTGCCATCCAATGACTCAAAAGTTGTGATCAAATTCATAAAGAAGAACATTTTCACTCGATTTGGAACACCGCGGGCAATATCAGTGATGGTGGCTCTCATTTCTGCAACAAATACTTCGATGCACTCCTATCCAAATACGGAGTTACTCACAAAATTGCCACTGCTTACCATCCACAGTCAAATGGACAGGTTGAGGTTTCAAACAGGGAGATCAAAAGAATCCTAGAAAGAACCGTTGGATCAACAAGAAGGGACTGGTCAACAAAACTAGATGATGCATTATGGGCCTACAGGACAGCTTACAAGACACCCATTGGTATGTCCCCATATCAATTGGTGTTTGGGAAAGCATGCCATCTGCCAGTTGAGCTTGAGCACAAGGCGTATTGGGCACTGAAGAAGTTGAATCTTGACTCACAAGCTGCAGGAGAGAAAAGACTTCATCAACTCAATGAATTGGAGGAATTTCGCCTACAGGCTTATGACAATGCCAAATTATACAAGGAAAAGACCAAGAAATGGCATGACCGAAAAATAGTGCACAGACAATTGAAACCAAGGCAGCAGGTGTTGTTGTACAACTCCAGGTTAAAACTTTTCCCTGGAAAGTTGAAATCTAGGTGGTCCGGACCATTTGTGATCACTCAGGTTTTACCATATGGAGCTGTTGAGTTACTGGATCCCAATACCAACAACACATTCAAAGTTAACAGTCAGCGTGTCAAGCACTACTGGGGAGAATCATTTGAGCGACAAAAAGAAAGTGTCACACTTTCAGATCCAGCATAAACGTTCGAGAAGTCATGTCTAGCTGACGACTTTAAACTTAGCGCTCGCAGGGAGGCAACCCATGCAATTTTTGTATATATTGCGATTTGGTGTGATTTAATTTTGTGTGTTTAGTTTTTGCAGATTAAAGTTATTTCAAAGATGGAAGAAGCTCTCGCAAATCTTCACAAGCAATTTCCTTCTCTCCCTCAAAAATCTCTGATGAAAGTTTACAAAGCTCGCTTGGAACGAATGAGACTACTGACAATCCATGGTGTGCCCAATGACATTCGTTGGGTAATTGAAGCACGAGTCAGATTGGCAGGTGAGTCTTCTGATTCTTTTATTTCACATCTGCCTGGTTTTGGAAGAAGCACCTATGCAAAGAAACGAAGAGCTAAGCAAATGGGTGTGTTTGTTACAAATGTGCACGTTGGAATTGTAATACTCGTTGTCGTTCTTTAGGAATGGTGTCTGTTAATCGCGAAGACAAAATTAAATTCATTAGGGATGGCTTGGCTTGAGTAAGGAGTCGTTAGATGATATATCTTCGACTCTTGAGACGCATCCCAGTGGATATGTTCACATAGATTTTCGCAGATTACATACACAATTTCAAAAAGAAAGACAACAGTTAAGTCTCGGGAATCTGACTAAAAAAGACCCTGTTTGCCAATTTATAAGAAAATTGGATGGGAAGCTTGTCCCTGACGCATAGACGTCAATCAAGCCATTACTTTTCTTGTAAATATTATATCTCTTTGTTTTTTCCTAATAATTGTGATTTGTTTTGTTGTCTTCTTTATTTTCTCCGACAGGATCCAGATTTTGTTGACTATCACGATCTATTTTACTATTTTGCTACTAATCGTCCTTTGGAAGATACTTGTGCTATTTTTACTCACCCTTTTCAGGTATTATAAATTCAACTCATCATTGCACTTTTGAAGACATCCAGAGTAAAAAAATGGAAACCACTTCAAGAAGACGAGTTGAAAACATTTGTGTGTTTTGCGGTAGTACTGTTGGTACTAAACCACAATACATAGAAGCAGCACAGGAATTGGGTCGAGTCTTAGCTGTAAGGAATATGCACTTAATATATGGAGGAGGCAATCTTGGACTAATGGGGATCGTTTCAAAGGCCGTACAGGAAGGAGGCAGTCATGTTTTGGGAATCATCCCAAAACCCTTGGCAGAGGCAAATCTTATTGAACCATCAAACGGAGAGGAACTAATCGTACCAGGTATGTCTGAACGACTGATAGAAATGATTAACCGTGCTGATGCTTTTATTGCTTTGCCAGGTGGCTTGGGCACATTGGAGGAAATTTTTATTGTACTATCTTGGGCGAACCTAAACATACACCAGAAACCAATTGGGCTGTACAACGTTGATGGGTTTTATGATTTTCTTTGTGTGTTTCTTGATGATGCTCGAAGAAATGGGTTCGTGTCAAAACCTTTAAAAGAACTCCTCTTTACTGCCAGAACTGCTCCAGTTCTAATTGACCAACTCATAGCTTATGAACCGAAAGTTGACCCTATCATTTCAAAGATAAATTGGTCCGAGGACGATCGTGGTAAGAGGCGTCGAATTAATCTGGATCTTAACCTTTAATTTCCTGTAGAATTTCAGCTAACCAGGTATTATTTTCTAAACTCTCCTTTTACTGTTTAAGACATTGGGGACAATGTCTCATTTAGGTTTGGGGGGTGAGGTATAGTTAATAGTACTTGTTTGTATTGTGTTTTTATTTTTAGTCCAAAATTTTTCGAAAAAAATACAAAAAAAATTGAAAATTTTCAAAAATTACAAAAATATTTTGCATTTTTGTGTTTTTATTTTAACTAAAAAGGTGAAATTGGTAAGAAATAGCCGAGAGTAAGGAGTTTCCACTCTTGAGACGTATTTCAAATCATTTATTTCGAAATAAGTTATCTTTTGTTTATTTCATTTTGAATTATTAAATTTGTGAATTCTCCTTAACACTGACTAAAATGGATCTTCATATGTTCAGTTGACAGGTATTATGAACTTACATGGAAACATACGGGCATGAGCTAAAATTGAAAAGTTTGTAATATTTAGTGCTATAGTGAAATTGGAGGAGGAAACATCTCTAAAAAGTGATGGAGTAAAAAAAAAAAAAAAAAATAATAATAATAATAATAATTTCTGATGTACAAAAATAAAGTATCTAAGATCCGGGTTATTAAGTCTGTAAGGGTGTTTTAACACCTAGTGCCCTAAAACCAACTGGTTTGGGAGTCATTGGCCCAAAGCTCGCTACATGGATCGAAGATGCTACAAAAAAAAATATATATTTATATCTGAAGTCTGAGTAATTAAGTTCGTAGGGGTGTCTTAACACCTGGTGCCCTAAAGCCAACTGGTTTGGGAGCCACCGACCCAAAGCTCGCTACATAGACGGAAGGTATTGTATATAAATAAAAAGTCAAAATTCAGAAAAAGCAAAGAAAAAATCAGAAAAATCAGAAAAATTACTCCATTGCTACAAAAAGGTGTGAATTCTAATAGAACTTTAGGACAAAAATATTGCTCTCTTATCAACTGCACTTATGACTGTTGTGGGCAAAAATGAGTTGTTTAATATTTTGTTGGTTGTGTATATGAAGAATGATAAAAATAATCGGAGAATTTACTTATTTAGTAATTTAGAAAGAAACAAAACAACTAGTAACTTGTAGTAGAAGTTTCACCTGATTAGTCACTAACTTCTTTATTCTCTTTTCGCTTGTCTTTTTGCTTTTGTGTGCATTAGTTTTAATACATTTTTACTTTTATAAAATGTTTGTGGGTATCATTGCTGTAAACCCTCACGAGACTACACTCGTCCACTAGGGACACCTAGGGGTTTAAAGGCTTGTTGCATATGCTAAATGCAACCGTGATCCCTACGAAAATGGCTTAGTTAAATTTTATTATGTTATTTTATTCTGTATTTTGCTCGAGGACTAGCAAAATGTTAGGTTTGGGGGTGTGATGAGTGGTATTTATATCACTATTTCCCACTCATTTAATCTAATATTTTGTATAGTTTCTTGAGTTTTGTGAATATTTTAATGTGTTTTGTGTTATTTTGTAGATAAATAAAGTTTTAGGACATTCTGGAGCTGTTTTGGGGCAAAATGAACAAAACTGGACAAAAAGGGCAAAATCGTCATTTCAGCGTCGCGACGCTGAAGCCTTGCGCGTCGCGACGCCCAGCGTGCGCCGAATCTGCTAAAATGCGCCGGGTCCACAAATCAGAATCTGAGACAAGTTTGACTTTGCTAACGTGCGCCGTGCCACGTGTCACCATCACAATGAATCTGCTAAAATGCGCCGTGCCACGTGTCGAAATCTTATTCGTCTGACGGCCACCGCCCCACGTGTCATCCTACGTGTCGCCACATCATCTTCCACATCAGCAGCCACGTCAGCAAGTCAACCGAGTCAACATGCCACGTCAACATCAGCCAATTACAGCGCGACACGTGGCGAAATCTTATTCGTCTGACGGCCGCCGCCCCCACGTGTCGCCACGTCGCCATCCACATCATCACAGTGACGCAACCAATGACGTCATGAACAGTGACACGTCACCAATGACGTCAGCATAATAATTGAGTTTTAGCCGCCATGACACGTGTCGCTCTAAACAGTCGGCCGCCTTGCTACGTGTCGCCTTCTCAACGTGCCACGTCGACAAATCCAGCGTCGCGACGCGGAACTGCTTGGCGTCGCGACGCGAGAACAGTGCCCGAACAGTGAAAAATTTTGCTATAAATAGAGTGCGAATTTTCAGTTTTTAGTACACCTTTCTCTCTCACTCCTTCTATGTAATTAGGGAGTTTCTCTCTCTAGAATATTTTAGTTTTTAATTTTTTTACTTTTGTAATAATTTTAATTACTTTTTGTAATAATAGTAATTTACTTTCTTTACTTTTTACAGTTTTTACTATTCACTATGAGGAGGTAACTTCCCTATGCTAAGGTGAAAGGTAATTATTTTACTATTGCTATTTAGATTAGTCTCCCTTAAAATGATATATTTACTATTTAAAATACTGATTAATAAAGGGATACCGCTATATTGGTCGGTTGGCAAATTTATTTAATCTGGTTTAAACCTGACTAATCAAGGAAACCGCCAGACTGGTCGGTTGGTAAATTTATTTTGGTACCGCCTTTATGGCTGGATTATGGACAAATATTACCACCTATATGGATGGTTGGACTTAATTTGATTTAATCAGGATACCGCCAGATTGGTCGGTTGGTAAAATATATTACAAGTTTATATATTATTTTACTGGGAGATATCTAAATAAGTAGTAGTAAAAGTAATTTCTTTTACCTTAGCATTTTATTTTATTTTACTTTTAAGCTTTTACTTTACTGCAATTACTTTTCAGCACTGTTACTTTATGGTTTTTACTTTTAAGTTTTTACTAGCCCTAGCTATGTGTCATAACTAAGTTAGTATCTAGGGTTGTGATAAAATCCAATATCACGGGCTTATAAGGGTTAGATTATAATTTGGGTAATATAAAGATTTATTTATTGAGTCTTAATCTTAATGCTCTTTAATTAACTGGCCATTAATTAAATTGATTAGGTAAACTTAAAATGAACTAGACATAGGGATTTTAAGTTTAAGACCTTAGACTCAACAGCCCACGATCTTCCTTAAGGATAGATAACCCTTTCAATAGATTTCCTTACAGGATAGGAATATACCTGTCGGGCGAGGGTAGCCATAATTGGAACTTAATCTTAATGAATCTAGGTAATTTGGTTGACATAGGCATATGGTTCAATTGGATTATACTAGGTATTTGTAATTGACCATCGGAAGAGGCTTTTACATAAATTGGTGTTCCAGGTTAATTAATCAATATTTTACCCAATTATATTATAACCACTTTATCTTTAAATAATATTGGAATAAATCACAACCCTAGATAGTTTTAATATTGAATTTTCTCAAAATATCTTTTCAAACAATTTTATTTGATTGTCTTTAAATTTAGAATCGTCGCTATTTCAAATCAGTTAAACAACCTGTTAGATACTAGTAATCATTTAACCTCATAAAATTAATAACTTAGGTATTAAGTCCTCGTGGGATCGATACTTTTTATACTACTTAAACGATACGTACGCTTGCGTTATACGTGTGTGTTTACGCCGGTCAGTGGTGGGGTTTCTAACGATTTGTTTTTAAAAAAAAAAGTGTAATATGTGTGATTTAATAATTTTGAGATTGATTTCAACCTTATGAAAATATGAAATTTAAAAGAGGTTTTTTTTTTAATGAAAGTTATAGATATTAATATCATGCGCATGTAATTTTTTTATAAACTGTGATTTGAAGTCCTTATAAATTAGATATAAGTATTTGAATAAAACAACTGGTCTAAAAATCATAAATCTCTTATAAATACAAATGGTATTTTTTATCATTTTTTTTTGTGAAACGTATCAACGGTGATATTTCTTTTAAAACATATGATTTGTAGATTAATATTATTTTCTTTTTTTTTAAAAAAAAAAACACCATATATTTTGAAAGATATTTAATTTATAATTTAAAATTTTGTAAAAAAACAAATTGATAAGATGTTACCCACTGCATGGGAGGAATTTCTTTACAAAATTGATCAAATTCATCTGCAATAATAACCAATGTAACTACTTTTTTCTTTTTTACACTTGTTGATGGTGTTTTCAGGCACTATGTTATTTAAGCAGCACGACATGGGTAAAAAATGTAATTCACTTCTCAGTCAAGATTATTAACCCCGCCCGACCACTAAAGAGTCAACAGTAAGGGGCGGGAACTTTACGGTTAGTGACCGAGCACTTGAGTTCAAGATGACCGGGCAATTATCAGGTCGAAACATCATTCTCAGTACAAAAGACTATTATGACCGACCACATGAAGACCGACCTCGTGAAAACCGAGCATAGGGCAAGACATATTCGGGAAGATAAGACATTCTATCCATACAAGATAAAATAATAAGTTATCCTACTTTCATGGGGTAAACTAGTAAGTCAATGTCCTAGTATGATAAAGGAAGTGAATGTAGTTTTTGACTAGGAATCCTTATGGGAAAGGGAAATTGTTTCAACTAGGAAACCCTTGTAAAAGAATGAATCTGATTTCTGCACTGTAGGCACTGCATTTTTACACATAAGTCCCTATGATGAGTCTCATTTTGGAGACACTACCTTTTAAGTCACGGAGGTCACGGGAAACGGACATCGGAAGGGGAAATTCAGAATAAACAAGGTTCACTGTTTTCGTTAGTGTTGCGTTCGTGTTTACGTTCGAACGTCAAACGGATTGCGGGCGTTCGTGCCGCGTTCGAGGAAGCGTTCGAACGGTGTCGGTAAGTCTGGTTTTGCTGCTAGCCTCACATCCAGCCCAATTAGCCCCCCAAAGCCCATAAAACACATCCCAAATTAAATAAATAAATATTAATTTAAACATTAAACATTAAATAAAATATTTAAACCATTTTACCAATTAAATAAAGCGTTTACCAAACTTAAACTAAAATCATGCCTAATTTAAATAATTTGAATATATTATATACTAAAACTAAAAAGAAGATATACCTAATTAAAATCAATCCTAACCAATTAAAACCAATCAAATATTTGACTTCCTAATCTAATAAGATAATTACCAATCTAAAATATTGTATTCCTAAACCAAACCAAATCAAATCCCTTGCTTTCCTTGTCCAACACCAAATCAAATCCCTCTTTAATTAGCCAAATCCCTTTCCTTGTCAAGCCCAACCCTTTGCCTATAAAAAGAACCCTTCACCAACCTTCTCAACCCTAGTCCCTAGCTCATACACAACACACATAAAAATTACAGGAAGAACACACCCAAAAATAGTAAGCAAAAGATAAAGAGGAAACGGCAGGAAACTACAAGGAAACAATAGCAAAAGACGGAGAACGACGACTCAAAACAGTAAGACAACGAACGAGAACAGTGAACCAGTGAACCGGGAGAGTTGTGGAGCATCCACCCTTCCGACGATCGTGTACCGTACATCCGAGAGGTGATTTAAAAGGTTAGACCTGAGGGTACCTTTTCATTAGTTTATATTCGTTTTTTTTTATTATTGAATTCTATTCGCATGAGAGTCGTTTATGGATGCATGTTGTGGCTTGAATGAAATGGAAGAGTGTCGTCTCTTGTGGTATATAGGATGAAACCCAGACGTAAATTCCGTAGCCGAATCCGAATAGACGGTAGTGCGGTCTGTACTTGGGATACAACTCCACGTACCACTTGAGTAAACGGCACCTTCTCTTGTTTTGTGTTGCTTTTATTTATTCATTTTTCGTCACTTAAATTCTGCATGTTGCTTATTTATGCATGACTCAATCGAGCGCATGGGCTTAGTAAGTGGAATGAAAGATCCCCTATGGGGAGTGGTTAAAGCCCTTTACCACGATACTTTGCCGCGCCGGTTGATGTGTGTTCGGTTGGATGCAAGACACGTTCAATCGGACATACTTAGAATAATATGATTGTCTTTATGTTTGTATGCATGATGTGATGTGACGCGCATGGGCTTAGTATGTTGGTCTAAAGGTCCTCTCTTTGAGAGATCAAGAGCCCCAAAAGGCCACCTTTACGGCAGTACTTCGCCGCGCCCCTTTATTTTGTTGTTTATGTATTGCGTCCCATTTCATGCATCAGGTCTGTTCCCGTTCGAACGCGTTTACGAACGCAACTCGAACGCGCATGCATTTTTGCCTTATCATGCATCAGGTCTCATTTCCGTTCGAACGCGTTCACGAACGCCATACGAACGTGAGCATTCTGTTTCATTTACGTTCGAACGCGTTTACGAACGCTACACGAACGTGAACACACTGAACTGAGATATCTTCATCACATGCCATGTATAATTGTTTCTTAGGTGATTTTTTTATGGAACCACACATAGTCATTCTTATCTTTGTGCACATAATGATGAAAAGTATGTTTATTCCATTAGTTGCATCGTTTGCCTTAGTCTTGATTTAACGCATCACGATTCATATACCTATGCCATGATGACTTTGGAGTATCATTTCTTTTGATATATCGGATGGAAACCCAGACATAAATTCCGTAGCCGATTTTGAATGGACGGTAATGCGGTCTGTACTTGGGGTACAATTCCACGTATCACTTGGAAAAGTGCTCACATGTATGCTTGTGCGGTTATTATGTATGCTTGTGTTTTCATGAATATGATATGCTGAATGAAGTTGTATGTTCATTGTTACTTTGAGGCATTTTCAGACATGTGTTCTTAGATATGAGATATATGCGAAATGTATGTATAAGTGTTATTTTGTACCCGTGAATATAGAAGCATGATATTCTTAGGAATAAGTGTTACTTAAGCCTGATTAAATTATTATGTAAATCCTTTCATTACAAGTGACATAAGTAAGGGACCGTTCCGAACCCAATGGTTTGAGGTCTTCCCTTGCGAGGGGTGAGTGCGGCCTTAAATCTCATTTTCCCGGTTCACACCGGGTGGCGACTCCATTACTCTCCGGTTTAGTCCCCCGTGGCTACTCCGTACTCCCAACTAGGCCGCGAGCCTAGGACAGCATGCGTCGCCCAGTTTCCTGTGTTCCCACAGTCTGGCGACTCCACTGGGGATAGAGAATCGGCCCCGAAATATTGTCTTGTGATGTTTGGATTTATGTTTTAATTGACCGTGTCTATAGTGGATAAAGTGAGGGTTTAATCAAAGGCATTTTGAGGCTAGGTAATGGTTTGGTGTCTTACTTCATTCACTACCTTTCTAGAAGGAAAAGCTGTGAAGGCACCTAGATGTCCATCTACTTGTAGCCTATTGTGATGGACTAATTTGGAGGACTCGTTGTTTATTCCTAACACCAAGCGATAAGAGCCTAAGAGGCTCGGGTATTTAAGTGAGCCTCGCTCCACCTTCCCTCTGGGGAATCTACAACGGGAAATCCATTTGACAGTCCGTCACACACCATAGCTCATTGGCACGTACCTTAGTGTATAAAAAAGGGTGCGCTTACTTGGTTGCTCGAACCCTTGAGTGGGGAGACCTAGTTGTGGGCCATCCTTCGCCGGTGAGAGCCTTTGTCTATACTCTTACTAACCCACCCATAGACCGGGTTGGCTAAAGTAGAAATTAGTTCCTTGAGTATGTGCTTGTGGACCATCCTCATTTGGATGCAGTTGGACTACTGTCAGAAATGCGGGCTTGTTGGGCCATTTAAATTGGGGCAAGTTCGTACCTTATGACTATTAGGCCCAAAGCTTCTGAAATGTTGATGGGCCATACTGTAGAAATTATTACGTTTGCATTATCTTTCTTCTATGCTTGTGTTTGGGAACATCGTCGTTTGGATCCGTTTGGACCATTTGCCATGGGATATGGGCTTGTTGGGCCATTTAAACTGGGACAAGAACGTATCTCATGACTATTGGGCCAAAGGCGTCTAAGTGTTGATGGGCCACTTTGTACTTGTGTTCGGAATATTACCATTTGGCTTTAGTTGGGCTCATTGTCATAAGATGTGAACTCGTTGGGCCATTTAAACTGGGATGGGTTCACTCCTGTGACAATTAGCCCGAAAAATTCTAAAATGGTAACGGGCCGATTTGTGTGAAAATTTTAATTGATTTAGTATATTATATATGTTACATGCATCTCATGCACCCCATGCATACATACATCATGCTAACCCTTGTGTTCTAAAAGCCACCATAGACTCCCGTTGGGTTAGGGAAAAGGGAAGACTCACCAAAATACTGAGAACAGACATGAGTGAATCAGATACTGAGGTATCCCGGATAGATCAGTTGGAAAATGGTTTCGCCAAGATTACTGAACAGTTGCAAGCCTTGACTACTGCCATGACAAATATGGATGTACCCCGTGCTGGGGGAAATTCTGAGAATGTGAGGCGTGATGAGCCCTCGAATGGGTTGGGGGATGATGTCCCCACTTTTGATGATGACATGGCAGAGTATGCAACAGGCATGGTGATTGGGTCTCGGGAAGAATTTCAGAAGCTTCGGGATCAGGTTGAAACAGTTACCCGCAAAATGAGGGGTAAACATGAAGAGTTGTTAGACTATGAGGCAATGACCTTCGGAGAACAGCTGCCAGCTCAGTTTAAAATGCCCGACATGGCCAAGTTTAATGGGAACGGAGACCCGAGGGTCCATCTGCAGCAATATGTCTCAGTCATGAGTTCAATGGGCCTATCACAGCGCCAAGTCCAAAAGATGTTTGGGATGTCACTCGAGGGGGCACCTGTGGTTTGGTATCATAGCCTTGAGAAGAAGGTTAAGGAAGATTGGAAGGAACTAGCTGATGCTTTTCTGAAGCAATATGTTACAGACTTGGAAATTGACTTGTCACTCCGTGATTTGGAGAACACTAAGCAGAAGCCGGAAGAAAGCTTCAAGGAGTATGTAGACCGCTGGAGAAGCCAGCTCCTGAAAATGCAGACTCGGCCCTCTGAGAAGGACCAAATCAAAATGATCATCAAGGGCACCAAGTCCTCTATTTATAGTAAGCTGAGGAGGATGACTTCAATGATTTCTGATTTTCGACAGTTGAGGGAAACTGTCATGGATATTGAGGAAGAAGAGGCTGAAAACAGAAAGTCCTATGGCCAGAATAGGCGGACTCTTGAGGGGTATTCTAAGACTAAGCCCGCTACTGTCGAGGTTGCTGCCATCAGGAACCGGCGATTCTCCGACCTTGGTAGACCTTTGTCGAAGGTATTTGAAAAGTTACAGGGACAAGGAATCTTGAAACCCTTAGAAGGCAAGCCACTTCCGCACCCCCCACCACCACACATAAATGTGAACCTTTATTGTCACTTCCACCAGCTACATGGCCATGACACCGACAACTGCACCCGCCTCAGGCATGAAATTCAAGATCTCATAGATTCCCATAAAATGCCCAACCCATGAAAAGAAACCCTCAACCACCAAGCTTCTCACATGGATGACAGTGAAGAACCATAGGCCGAGGAAAAAGGCAGTGCTGCGGATGATGGAGATGTTCCTCCTAGTCTATTTGATCCAGTTTTTTTTAATGGCATTGATTTTGTTACTTTTCGAACTCTTTTCCTCAACAATAATAAAGACGTTCATTTTGCTGAAGCTCTTCTGCAATATGAGTATATTTGAGAAAAGTATTCAACCTTGGTACTATGGAATCCAGTGATGAACACGGGGAACCTTCGAAATAAGCAAACAGAAAAGATAAGATAGACATTCAGAAATTGGGAAATAGAGCCAGTGAAGATATCAGACTTGGAAGGGAATTAGTTCACCGAGCCGATCAACGTAGACAGATTGAAGAGATAGCTTGTCTGAGGAAGAGAAGGCTAAGCAGTCACTAGGAGAATTGACAGAAGACCTAACCCGACGGGATAGGAAACCCAATCATGCATGCATGCATACACGTAACATATTCGCATCCTTTTTGTGTTTGTTCTGTTTTGTAATAACAGGTTTCAAAGGAGAAAAAGAGAAAGCGTCAAATACAAGCCAACCAGAAGCAGTAACAGTACAATATCAGCAGTTTTCGAGAATGAATCGCAGAGGGTCGAGGCCCGAATCAGTATCAGTTTTGGGGATAAGTCCCAGGGTCAAGGCCCACATCACTATCAGTTTTGGGGATGAGTCCCAGGGCCGAGGCCCACACCAGTATCAGTTTGGGATGAATCCCGAGAGCCGAGGCCCACATCAGTATCAGTGGGATGAATCCCGAGGGTCGAGGCCCACATCAGCATCAGTCGAGGGTCGAGGCCCACATCAGCATCAGTCTGGGGGCGAGGCCCATGTCAGTAGCAGTTGGGGCCGAGGCCCACTTAAGCAATCAGTTTTGGGGATGAGTCCCAGGGTCGAGGCCCACATCAAACACAGTTTGGGATGAATCCCGAGGGTCGAGGCCCACATCAGCATCAATCTGGGGGCGAGGCCCATGTCAGTAGCAGTTGGGGCCGAGGCCCACTTCAACATCAGTTTTGGGGATGAGTCCCAGGGTCGAGGCCCACATCAAACACAGTTTGGGAATAAGTCACAGGGTCGAGGCCCACATTACATCAGTATCAGCATTGCCGGGTATGACATTCTAGGGGCGAGGCCCATATTACATCATATCAGTTCTGCCGAGAATGGCACTCCGAGAATGGAGATATAGTCCGGGAATGGCCAGTTCAAGAATGAACAAGTCGAAAATGACACTCCGAGAATGGAGATATAGTCCGGGAATGGACAGTTCAAGAATGAACAAGCCGAGAATGGCAATCCAAGAATGGAGCAGAGTTCAAGAATGAACAAGTCGGAAATGACACTCCGAGAACGGAGATATGGTCCGGGAATGGACAGTTCAAGAATGAACAAGCCGAGAATGGCACTCCAAGAATAGAAGCACGGTTCAGGAATGAACCACCTCACTATAACGGTTCGGGAATGGACCACCTCACAATAACAGTTCGGGAATGGACACCTCGCGATAACAGTTCGGGAATGAACACCTCACGATAACAGTTCGAGAATGGACCACCTTACAGTAACAGTTCGGGAATGGACACCTCACAGTAACGGTTCGGGAATGGACCACCTTACGGCAACGGTTCGGGAATGGACCACATCACAACACGGTTCGGGAATGAACCAGGGGTCGCATCACCTCACTACCTAAATCAACTCAACACGTGGAAAGTCAAGTGGCAGTTGGCGAGCCAGGTAAGTGAAAATGCATTGCATAACTTTGATAGGATTGTCACTGTTGCACATTACACAAGTCCCATCAAAGTGGGGGCGACTGTAGGCACTGCATTTTTACACATAAGTCCCTATGATGAGTCTCATTTTGGAGACACTACCTTTTAAGTCACGGAGGTCACGGGAAACGGACATCGGAAGGGGAAATTCAGAATAAACAAGGTTCACTGTTTTCGTTAGTGTTGCGTTCGTGTTTACGTTCGAACGTCAAACGGATTGCGGGCGTTCGTGCCGCGTTCGAGGAAGCGTTCGAACGGTGTCGGTAAGTCTGGTTTTGCTGCTAGCCTCACATCCAGCCCAATTAGCCCCCCAAAGCCCATAAAACACATCCCAAATTAAATAAATAAATATTAATTTAAACATTAAACATTAAATAAAATATTTAAACCATTTTACCAATAAATAAAGCATTTACCAAACTTAAACTAAAATCATGCCTAATTTAAATAATTTGAATATATATATACTAAAACTAAAAAGAAGATATACCTAATTAAAATCAATCCTAACCAATTAAAACCAATCAAATATTTGACTTCCTAATCTAATAAGATAATTACCAATCTAAAATATTGTATTACTAAACCAAACCAAATCAAATCCCTTGCTTTCCTTGTCCAACACCAAATCAAATCCCTCTTTAATTAGCCAAATCCCTTTCCTTGTCAAGCCCAACCCTTTGCCTATAAAAAGAACCCTTCACCAACCTTCTCAACCCTAGTCCCTAGCTCATACACAACACACATAAAAATTACAGGAAGAACACACCCAAAAACAGTAAGCAAAAGATAAAGAGGAAACGGCAGGAAACCACAAGGAAACAATAGCAAAAGACGGAGAACGACGACTCAAAACAGTAAGACAACGAACGAGAACAGTGAACCAGTGAACCGGGAGAGTTGCGGAGCATCCACCCTTCCGACGATCGTGTACCGTACATCCGAGAGGTGATTTAAAAGGTTAGACCTGAGGGTACCTTTTCATTAGTTTATATTCGTTTTTTTATTATTATTGAATTCTATTCGCATGAGAGTCGTTTATGGATGCATGTTGTGGCTTGAATGAAATGGAAGAGTGTCGTCTCTTGTGGTATATAGGATGGAAACCCAGACGTAAATTCCGTAGCCGAATCCGAATGGACGGTAGTGCGGTCTGTACTTGGGATACAACTCTACGTACCACTTGAGTAAACGGCACATTCTCTTGTTTTGTGTTGCTTTTATTTATTCATTTTTCGTCACTTAAATTCTGCATGTTGCTTATTTATGCATGACTCAATCGAGCGCATGGGCTTAGTAAGTGGAATGAAAGATCCCTTATGGGGAGGGGTTAAAGCCCTTTACCACGATGCTTTGCCGCGCCGGTTGATGTGTGTTCGGTTGGATGCAAGACACGTTCAATCGGACATACTTAGAATAATATGATTGTCTTTATGTTTGTATGCATGATGTGATGTGACGCGCATGGGCTTAGTATGTTGGTCTAAAGGTCCTCTCTTTGAGAGATCAAGAGCCCCAAAAGGCCACCTTTACGGCAGTACTTCGCCGCGCCCCTTTATTTTGTTGTTTATGTATTGCGTCCCATTTCATGCATCAGGTCTGTTCCCGTTCGAACGCGTTTACGAACGCAACTCGAACGCGCATGCATTTTTGCCTTATCATGCATCAGGTCTCATTTCCGTTCGAACGCGTTCACGAACGCCATACGAACGTGAGCATTCTGTTTCATTTACGTTCGAACGCGTTTACGAACGCTACTCGAACGTGAGCATTCTGTTTCATTTCCGTTCGAACGCGTTTACGAACGCTACACGAACGTGAACACACTGAACTGAGATATCTTCATCACATGCCATGTATAATTGTTTCTTAGGTGAGTTTTTTATGGAACCACACATAGTCATTCTTATCTTTGTGCACATAATGATGAAAAACATGTTTATTCCATTAGTTGCATCGTTTGCCTTAGTCTTGATTTAACGCATTACGATTCATATACCTATGCCATGATGACTTTGGAGTATCATTTTTTGTGATATATCGGATGGAAACCCAGACATAAATTCCGTAGCCGATTTCGAATGGACGGTAATGCGGTCTGTACTTGGGGTACAATTCCACGTATCACTTGGAAAAGTGCTCACATGTATGCTTGTGCGGTTATTATGTATGCTTGTGTTTTCATGAATATGATATGCTGAATGAAGTTGTATGTTCATTGTTCCTTTGAGGCATTTTCAGGCATGTGTTCTTAGATATGAGATATATGCGAAATGTATGTATAAGTGTTATTTTGTACCCGTGAATATAGAAGCATGATATTCTTAGGAATTAGTGTTACTTAAGCCTGATTAAATTATTATGTAAATCCTTTCATTACAAGTGCCATAAGTAAGGGACCGTTCCGAACCCAATGGTTTGAGGTCTTCCCTTGCGAGGGGTGAGTGCGGCCTTAAATCTCATTTTCCCGGTTCACACCGGGTGGCGACTCCATTACTCTCCGGTTTAGTCCCCCGTGGCTACTCCGTACTCCCAACTAGGCCGCGAGCCTAGGACAACATGCGTCGCCCAGTTTCCTGTGTTCCCACATGCACTATTATAAATATGAGGGTAGAGTATGCTTAAGAAAAGGGAGGATGAGAAGAGAACCAATATCAGGATGAGAAGAGAATCAATATGAAGATCAATATCAATACCATCAGACTTGTAAACACAAAAACAGAGCAGAGAAGCATATTTCAGTAATAAAACATCGTCCGTTCTGTGCCCGTGGATGTAGGTTGGATCTGATCCGCCGAACCACGTTAAATCTCCTTGTCGATTGGTGTATTATTTGTCTTTTGCTAAGTTTGCTTTTGGTCCCCCATAACCAAACAAATTCACTATTGGCGGAGGATTATCTCGGGAGTGATATTCCCATATTACCCTGAGACCAAAATCAGACGTCAACAGTTGGCGCCGTCTGTGGGGAACTCAACAAAAAGCGGTTCGCGTAGTAAGACGATGGCAGAAGGCGGAAATCACCAATCGTCGGGGAATCCGGCCACAGATTGGATGAAGAAGATAGAAGAAAGCATAAGGAAGGACAAAGAGGATAATCAGGCCCTCCTAAAAACCATGATGGACCGACTGGAGAGAATCGAAGGGGGGAACAGCGAGAAGCCTGAAACCAGAGCTAATCAAAGAAGATGAGAGATAGTAGATGGAAAGAGGGTTGTGGATACAAGTGAGGACGATGGACCTAGGAGGAGGGGGCCTTACGGGATAAAATCCATAGTTGTGGAAAAAGATTCACAAGCAGAGGACACATGGGAAGAATAAGAAGAGAGACGTTCGACAGATTCCTCTTATGATAGTCTCTGCTACACTAGAAGAGGAGGCACAGAGTACGACGAGACTGTTCGGAAGATCCCAAAGCGTGAGGAACACCGCACCCGTGGCAACAGACATGAAGAAGATCGCAGAAGGCAACATGGCGGCCCAAATAGCGAGGTAAAATATTGGTTAAAGAAAGAGATGGCCAAGTGGGGGGCAAGCCTCAAAACAGATACAGGAGACGCCCGGGAGTGCGGTAGACATAATCTCCAAAGAGGCCCTGGACAGCCTTGAAGTAGAGTATGCGGCTCTGACCAACGATATCACCCCCTTATATGGCTTCGGGGGCTCAACGGTCGTCCTGTTAGGGAGGATACAGTTAGCAGCAACAATCAGGACTCATCCCCGAACTCGGACAATCATGATAAATTTCACTGTAGTGGACTGCATGAATAGCTACCAAGTCATCGTTGGTCGGCCTTTCATGATGAAGACAAAGGCCGAAATGTCTTGCTATCATTTGAAACTGAAATTCCCCACATGGGAAGGGATCGGGATCGCATGCGGAAGTCAGAAGGCAGCCCGCAGCTGCTTTGCAACTCTCTCACGAGAAACCCTCTGCATTAAGGAGGGTACCAAAAAACGGAAGAGGAATGAAGACGGAGGAAAAGCCAGTGGAGATCCTAGTCCTCGGCCAAACAGAATAGCCCGGCTAGCGGCGGCTGAGGAATTAGAAGGGATATAACTCTTCGGACCGGAAAAAAAAACATAAAGATAGGGGGAGGCTTGGACAAGACCCTGAGACAGAGCCTACTAGAATGTCTAAAAGAGTATCCGGACATCTTCGCATGGGGACATACTCAGCGCCCATTACAGAGGACAGTTGGCGCCGAGGCCCCTTCAAACAAGCGCCACGGGGATGGAGTTTGTTCCGCCGAGGCCCCTTCAACAATCGGCTCGGGGCTGGATCTCGTTCCGCCGAGGCTGCTATACTATTCGACTCAGGGGTCGGGTTACGTCCCACCGAGTCGTGCTTATTGGCCTGGGGACGAAACATTCCCCCAGAACCAAATGTCTCTTTAGCTCGGGGTCCTCAGAATATTTAGGGACATACTCGATGCACATGATCCGTGAGAAGCATAACACGAGGATGGATGATACCCCTGTGGCGATTGCTTGCTCCAGTGTTACCGAACATAAGGAGGAATATGCCCTTAATGTTTCGAAACACTCTCTGATCCTCACTTACCCGATGTAATGGATCCGTGAGAAAGCATAGCACGGGGAGAGATGATGCCCCCGTGACGATTGCTAGCTCCAGTGATGTCGGACCTAAGGAGGAATGTGCCCTTAGTATCCCGGACACTCTTTGATCCATTCATCATTTGGATCCAAGAGAGGCGCAACACGGGGAGGCGTTGTGCCCCTGTGGCGTGTTCCTACTCCAGCGCGGTAAGGAGGAGCCCTCGCACAAATACACAGGCTCCACAGTGACCTGACGTATAGAGGATGTGCCCTTACCATTTTAAACGCTCTCTGATCCAAATCCTGGTTCGCCGGGACACTGAATTGAAAGATTCAGAATTGTGTTTTGGAGACCTCGGGCAGGACGCTGTTTTGAGGCATCCGTGTTGTTATTTATACTTGCGAAAAGTTTTATTTTGGGACAAGCGTTAAGTCGCCCCCACCCCCGCCCTTTAATTTTATTTTTCAAAGTTTTGTTTTCGTTTTCCACTGGTCTGGTAGGGGGACGCCAGTGTCGGACTCAGTAGGGCTTCAAAAGGTTGATTCACTTCCCTTCTGAATAAGTCCCACCTGATTAATCGGTTCGGGGCTGGATTCGTTCCGCCGAGGCCACTTGATTAATCAGCTCGGGGTTGGATTCGTTCCACCGAGGCCACTTGGTTAATCGGCTCGGGGCTGGATTCGTTCCGCCGATGCCACTTGGTTAATCGGCTCGGGCTGGATTTGTTCCGTCGAGGCCACTTGATTATTCGGCTCGGGGCTGGATTCGTTCCTCCGAGGCCACTTAGTTATTCGACTCGGGGTCGGGTTACGTCCCACCGAGTCTAACTCTTTGGACTGGGGACATAACATTCCCTCAGGTCCAAGTGTCTTTCTCAGCTCGGGGTCGGGGTACGTCCCACCGAGTCAGCCCTTCGGACTGGGGACGTAACATTCCCTCAGGTCCAAGTGTCTTTCTCAGCTCGGGGTCGGGGTACGTCCCACCGAGTCAGCCCTTCAGACTAGGGACGTAACATTCCCTCAGGTCCAAGTGTCTTTCTCAGTTCAGGGTCGGGGTACGTCCCACCGAGTCAGCCCTTCGGACTGGGGACGTAACATTCCCTCAGGTCCGAGTGTCTTTCTCAGCTCGGGGTCGGGGTACGTCCCACCGAGTCAGCGCTTTGGACTGGGGACGTAACATTTCCCCAGGTCCAAGTGCCTTTCTCAGCTCGGGGTCGGGGTACGTCCCACCGAGTCAGCCCTTCGGACTGGGGACGTAACATTCCCTCAGGTCCAAGTACATTTCTCAGCTCGGGGTCGGGGTACGTCATACCGAGTCAGCCCTTCGGACTGGGGACGTAACATTCCCTCAGGTCCAAGTGTCTTTCTCAGCTCGGGGTCGGGGTACGTCCCACCGAGTCAGCCCTTCGGACTGGGGACGTAACATTCCATCAGGCCCAAGTGCCTTTCTCAGATCGGGGTCGGGGTACGTCCCACCGAGTTAGCCCTTTGGACTGGGGACATAACATTCCCTCAGGTCCAAGTGCCTTTCTCAGTTCGGGGTCGGGGTACATCCCACCGAGTCAGCCATTCGGACTGGGGACGTAACATTCCCCCAGGTCCAAGTGCCTCTCTTCACTCGGGGTCGGGTTACGTCCCACCGAGTCTACCTCTTTGGACTAGGGACGTAACATTCCCCCAGGTCCAAGTGCCTCTCTTCATTCGGGGTCGGGTACCGTCCCACCGAATCAGCCCTTCGGACTGGGGACGTAACATTCCCCCAGGTCCAAGTGCCTCTCTTCATTCGCGGTCGGGTTGCGTCCCACCGAGTCAGCCCTTCGGACTGGGGACGTAACATTCCCCCAGGTCCGAGCATCTCTCACAGCTCAAGACATGATCACATGCCACCGAGCACATTATCGCTAGTTTAGAGGCAAAAATTTTCTCCTCATAATCGAGATTGGATCAGTAAAGGGTCAGGACCTCCAAATCTCTGGTACATATATTACAGAGGATGAGTCATTTTTAGTTTGGACAACAAGAGGAACTTCATCTCCTGATGGGACGACCCAAGTAAGCAATTTGCTTTGAGGTGGAGAATCATTCTGAATAGGGTCAGCATCTCCAATAACCGAGGATATGAAGATAGAAACAGAAGATTTAGTTGATGGCGAAGGCAATTTCTCTGTGATTTCTGGAGCGACCGCCAGCAAGGCGATCAACACACCATCTACATATAGTTCCCGGCACCAACATGCATACTCGTTGGAACCGAGAACTAGGGGACAAATGTTGATGGTGTTTTCAGGCACTATGTTATTTAAGCAGCACGACATGGGTAAAAAATGCAATTCACTTCTCAGTCAAGATTATTAATACCGACCCGACCACTAAAGAGTCAACAGTAAGGGGCCGGGAACTTTACGGTTAGTGACCGAGCACTTGAGTTCAAGATGACCGGGCAATTATCAGGTCGACAACAGCATTCTCAGTACAAAAGACTATTATGACCGACCACATGAAGACCGACCTCGTGAAAACCGAGCATAGGGCAAGACATATTCGGGAAGATAAGACATTATATCCATACAAGATAAAATAATAAGTTATCCTACTTTCATGGGGTAAACTAGTAAGTCAATGTCCTAGTATGATAAAGGAAGTGAATGTAGTTTTTGACTAGGAATCCTTATGGGAAAGGGAAATTGTTTCAACTAGGAAACCATTGTAAAAGAATGAATCTGATTTCTACATTATTATAAATATGAGGGTAGAGTATGCTTAAGAAAAGGGAGGATGAGAAGAGAACCAATATCAGGATGAGAAGAGAATCAATATGAAGATCAATATCATTACCATCAGACTTGTAAACACAAAAACAGAGCAGAGAAGCATATTTCAGTAATAAAACATCGTCCGTTGTGTGCCCGTGGATGTAGGTTGGATCTGATCCGCCGAACCACGTTAAATCTCCTTGTCGATTGGTGTATTATTTGTCTTTTGCTAAGTTTGCTTTTGGTCCCCCATAACCAAACAAATTCACTATTGATGGAGGATTGTCTCGGGAGTAATATTCTCATATTGCCCTGAGACCAAAATCAGCCGTTAACAACACTAAAACGACTAAATTGAAGTTTATTTTTCGGATTAAGTGGTTCTCACATATTAGCTTTTGGATTAATAATTAAATGCCCTAAATTATATTTCTCTGTTTTTATTGTTAATTAAGAAAAAAATTAAAATATATTTTTGTGTATGATTACAAACGGAATTCTCTCATCTGGGAAAATTTCAAATGTGATTTTATAATGAATTTTAATTTCTTTTAGTTTTATAAAAATGTCCTAAATAATTTTTAATACTATGCTAATGATTCATCGTGTCTTTTATATAAAAGTATAATTATTTGAAATTTATTTAATTATTTTGATTTTTAAAAAATCGATCCTCCACACTATTCAATTTTGAATGATCATTCTTTATAAATTAAAAAAAAAAATTAATATAAATATATTTTATACTTAAATCTTTTAAGTATTTCATCCTTAAAAAATTTACCATTAACAAAAGAAAATTATAAATTTGTCTCATAATTTCATTGACACCAATTTATCACTTCTGTCGTTATTTCTCTACCACCGATATCTATTATCCAAATTATGAATAGAAAATCAAATTATTATATATCGTTTTCATTATCTAAATTTTCTAATAAAATATTATAATTGTGTGTTATATATCATATTATGAATTTTTAAAATTAATTATAATAAATTTTGAAACCTCAAATAAAATTTCTAAATACCTCTCTGCTTTTAGTGCTCAGTCGACGGATTCTTCCAATCATTGTCAAAGATTCCAAGTACTCAACCTTCCTTACTGAATGTTGTTGTAAAAGAACTCCAAGTTGCTGCGAAAGATTTCCATTTCCACGTGATTCCGCATGGACTAAATTTATGGAAAATCACTGGTTTTAAATTTTTCATTTTCCTAATATCACTTTTAGTGGTACCACTTCATCCACTCAAAATTAAAGTCGATAATTCTAATTAATTTTCTCGTGAGTGATAAAATGATATTTCAAAAAAAAAGTCTCGACTACATGATTTGTACCCATAAAAATAGAGTAATGATACGTACATAAAATTATACATCATATTATATATAAAAGACAACAAATTATTTGTCTTCAATAGACCTGATTTGGTGGTGTATGATTCAGGATCTCACATTGAGGTCACGGGTTCGAACCCAGGGAGTACGTTTCTTGTAAGAGTCTGAGACAACCGGAGGTTTTACCTGCTCTGCTTAAACCCAAAAGTGGTGGTTTGGCGGCGGGATTTCCAACGATTCAAAAAAAATCTTTAGAATCAGATAAATAAATTATCACTACATGATAAATTTTGTTGTTTTTTTTTAAAAATTATATGCATTTTTATATGCACTATTATGTATATTTATTATTTTCTTACAAAAAAAAAAAAAATCAGCTCTTATCACACAATACAAACTATAACTAAAGAATCCTAGATGTCACAACAAAGTTAAAAACAAAAATGGGGTTCCAAATATATATTTAAAGAAGATTTTATAATTAACGCGTTAGATAATAATTATGTAGGCCTACCATAATGAAATTTATTAGCTGTAATGGTAAAACAACAATTATGAATACTAATTTTATTAGTAATAAATTGATTGAAATTACGAAAAAGGCCAAGAGCCATAGTTGGATTGTGACAGCTTGCCCAATATAACATTGTATTTCCATAACTTTGAAGATTCCGCTGTGATTAGGAAAGTATATCTTGTGAATACTTTCTTGGATACTTCCAAACAATGCTCACTTTGATAATAACATAGGGGTCCCTGATTTTTAATAATTTATCAAGTATTGGCATAATTTATGTATTTGTATCAAATAGATCTCAAAGCCTTGGTGAAATGGTTGAAATACCATCATGTATCAAGTCAAATCACCCTCACCGTTAAAAGCAAGCGTTGTACTCATACTCAAATTTAAATTAATGAATCCAATTGGATTTAGGCATCATAGAGTATGAATGAATGAGAGTTTTGTCCATTGAGTAGTGCGGAAATGCATTAATATGTAGAGATATGTCCTCTAAAATTGAAAGAACACACCTTTAGGCTTCAAAGGGTTTAAGGAAGGGGTATAACCCTTTAGGAGGGTTACACCCAAAATCAAATGGTGCTCTCAAAATCACCATTCCATGTCTATATAAAGGAGCATTCATGTTCATTCAAAAGAATCCAGAAAAACTAGAGGTCTCATACATTTGTCTTAGAAAGTCTAGTAAGAGAGAGTTTCCACAATTGTCCTTAAGATCTTGTTAAAGTAGTGCCCCTTCTACAAGAAGAATTCAAATAATCCTGGGAGAACGTTAGCCACAAAATCCGTAGAGCACCGAGGCGGGGATAATAAGTTCTTGAGGACAGAGGTAACTCGACTTGGACTTAAAGTTTCATAAGTTTTCTACATTTTTCCAGGTTTTCTTACTTTCCTAAGTTTATGGTTTATGTTTAAATGTTGGCATGATTCCATTGTTATGTTATAGTTTAAGAATGATTATGATCGAATTCGCATGTTAAATTCGTTTGATAGCACTTAATATACCACAGTCTTAAGAACTTATTAATTTTAGTGTTGTTAGATGAGAATTTGCATGTATTAATAGCCATTTTTCTGGAAAAATGTATTATGCGCATGAAAAATACGCAATGGTGTTTGAACGCCCGACGAACGCGTAGGCAAAATTTTGATTTTTCGTAATCTCGTTCCAAAGCGTCTTCAAACGCAACTCGAACGCAAGTCTTCTGCCAAAGAACATCCAAACACGTATTCAAACACAACTCAAACGCAAGTCTTTTGCCAAAGAATGTTCGAACGCGTATTCAAACGCAACACGAACGTAAACCCTCTGGAACATTTCGTTCGAACGCGTTCTCGAACGCTACACGAACGTGAACTCTCTGGAACACTTCGTTCGAATGCGTTTACGAACGCTACACGAACGTGAACTCACTGGAAAGTTTCGTTCGAACGACGAAACTAACGTGACACTAACGAAATTAATCCTGGAATTATTTTTATAATAAAAATAGACTTAGATTAATTTATATTATCATAATATTAACTTAGTAAAATCATATATTGTATTATAATTAACTTGATAGTATAGATTTAAGTTAATATTAATGTGTTCAATTATCACAAGCATACACATAGTGATAAAGTTGAAATTAATTGTGTGTTGCATACTTGGTTGAGAATTAAAAGTATAATCTTACACAAGTAATTTTGTCCAAGCTTGATTGATTAATACACATATACACATATAAATCTACACATATTGTATTGTGAATTGAAGTGTAATACTAAGTTTGAATGTCTAAGATAATCTATTGAGAAAGTGTTTGAAGGATATTCTTTCAAAAAGGTGATAAGAGCTTAAGTGGGCATGGATTTAAGCGGTTACTTCGGACCCCCCTCGTCATCTGAGAATATTTCTTTATTTACTTATCATAAGAAACCTTAGTTGTAAATTCAAAGACTTGTGTAATTTGATATTACTGTCCAATATAACAACGAGTGGATTCTTAGTATATCACTTAAACAATATCATTCTTTTAATCGTTGTGCAATTTGTCTTTTGTAGACTTATTGATTGATGTTGGTTTTTCCAGTTACACATGGCTAGCGAAAATATCGCAGTACCGGTCGCTCATGGAGAAATACCGGAAAAATTTAGTGGAGCAAACTTTAAACAATGGCAGAGCAAGATGTTGTTCAACCTGACAATGTTGCAGTTGGCTAAGTACCTCAAAGATCCTCCGGGTCCTATGGATGGAGAAACGGAAACAGCCAAGCAACTGCGAGAAGAGACATGGTCGTCAGGCGATTTCTTGTGCAATAACTACTGCTTGAAAGGACTTGGCAATACCATGTACAATGTGTATCAAGGCATGATTTCTGCGAAGACTCTCTGGGAATATCTCAAGAAGAAATACAAAATCGATGATGCCGGGAAAAGAAATTTGTTGTGGGTAGGTTCATGGACTACAAAATGGTAGATTCAAGAATGATAATTTCTCAGTTGGGTGAACTATAATTGATCATTCATGAAATATTGGATGAAGGAATGAAACTCTGCGAGGCGTTTCAAGTTGCCACAATCATTGAAAAGTTGCCTCTATCATGGAAGGACTTCAGAAGCTATATGAAACACAAAAAGAAGCATATGAGTCTTGAAGACCTTGGGGTTCGATTGAAGATTGAAGATAACAACAGGAAGTCCGAGAAGGCCAGCTACAAAACTATGGAGTCTAAGGCCAATATCATCGAGGGTGGAAAGGGTAGCAAAAAGAGAAAGAACAGTGGAGCTGATTCTTCCCAAGCTAACAAGAAGTTCAAGGGGAAGTGCTACAACTGTGGAAAAAGCGGTCATATGGCAAAGGACTGTAGAAACACGAAGTCTCAGGATAAATACAAGAAAAAGAAAAATGAGGCTCATGTCACTGAAGATGAGCAGCTAACTGATGAGATCTCAGATATGAACCTCTCAGCAGTTGTAACAGAAGCCAACTTGGTTGAGAATCCGAGAAAATGGTGGGTAGACATTGGGGCTACTCGTCATATATGTGCTGATAGCAAGATGTTTTCATCATATCAGAAGATCGATGGTGGCGATCATCTGATAATGAGAAATTCTTCTACCTCTAGAGTGGTTGGACAATGCACAGTGGTTCGGAAGATGACATCCGAAAATGAGCTTACATTGAAGAATGTTTTGCATGTTCCTGATATTCGGAAGAACTTGGTCTCGGGCTCTCTCCTTAGCAAGAATTGTTTTAAGCTTGTATTTATTTCTGACAAGTTGTATTAACTAAGAATGATTTTTATGTCGGAAAATAATACCTCACTGAGGAACTTTTCAAGTTCAATGCAATGACTGTCAATCGACACAATGCTAATAATAAATCTATAACTTCCGCTTATATTATTGAGTCACAAAATGTATGGCATGTGAGGTTAGGACATGTTAATTATGATACAATGCGTAAACTAATTAACATGGACCTTATATAAATTTGCAATTAATAACCAACATAAATATGAGGCATGTGTTGAAGCAAAAATGCATAGAATATCATTTCATTCCATAGAACGAAGTTCTAAACCCTTGGAACTTGTACACTCTGATGTGTGTGATATGAATATTGTGAAAACAAGAGGCGGTAAAAAGTATTTCGTCACTTTTATCGATGATAACACAAGATTCTGTTATGTGTATTTGCTGAGGAGCAAATATGAAGCCATTGAGAGCTTTATACACTATAAGAACAAAGTTGAAAATCAACTTGGCAAAAAAATCAAAAGAATCAAGAGTGATAGAGGTGGTGAATATTGTTCCAATCATGAAATTATTCACGAAACTACTGTTCCTTATTCGCCTTAACAAAATGGAATTGCTGAGTGCAAAAACCGAACGTTGAAGGAAATGGTGAATTTCATGTTGACAAGCTCTGGTTTACCCCAGAACTTGTGGGGGGAAGCCTTGCTTTCCGCCAACTATGTTCTGAACAAGCTACCTCACAGAAGATTGGACAAGACATCATATGAGTTGTTAAAAGGTCACGTATCTTCCTACAAATATCTGAAAGTGTGGGGTGTCTTGCCAAAGTAATGGTTCATAAACCTACGAAGGTTAGAATAAGACCTAAAACTGTTGATTGTATATTCATTGGATATGCTCGCAACAGTAGTGCGTATCGATTCTTGGTACATAAGTCTGAAATTCCTGACATCAATCCGAATATGATAATTGAGTCAAGGAATGCAATATTTTTTTTATGAGACATTTCCTTATAAGGAAAGACAAAGAACAAAGTCTCTCAAATGAACTATTGATACTGTCAAAGATAGTGATCAGGTCAGCTCTTTCCTTCAATCCCTCAACATCAAAAGTGTTATTTCTTGGCAAGTTTACTCAATTCATTCACACTTCTGTCTAGGTCAATTAGAAAAAATCATGTGACCAAGAGTCAGATCAACATGAAAATATTGAGGCAAATGAACCTAGACGTAGCAAAAGAGCTAGAACGTCTAAGTCATTTGGACCCGACTTTCTGACATACTTGTTAGAAAATGAGCCTCAAATCTATAAAGAAGCAATGTCTTTGTCGGATGCACCTTTGTGGAAAAAGGCGATCAATAGTGAGATTGATTCCATCCTACAAAACCATACTTGGGAGTTGGTTGATCTTCTTCCAGGTTGTAAGCCATTGGGCTACAAATGGATATTCAAACAAAAGATGGAATTGGATGGATCAATAGATAAGTACAAGGAAAAACTTGTCATAAATGGTTATAGACCAAAAAAGGTCTTGATTACTTAGACATCTATTTACTAGTGATTCGTATCACGTAAATAAGAATGCGCATAGCCATAGCAGCTATATTTGATTTTGAAATACATCAAATGGATGTAAAGACGACATTTTTAAATGGTGAACTAGATGAAGAGATTTACATGGAACAACCAGAAGGTTTCAATGTTCCTAGACAAGAACATAAGGTATGCAAAGTTGTAAAATCCTTATACGGATTAAAAAAAAAACACCTAAGCAATGACATGAAAAATTTGACAAAGAGATGTTGTCAAGTGGGTTCAAAATCAATTAGTGTAATAAGTGTGTATACAGCAAATCAACTCAAAAAGGATATGTCATTATTTGTCTCTACGTAGACGATATGATGATAATTAGTAGTATTCATGATATGATTCAGTCTACCAAGAAAGTATTGACCAGTAAATTTTATATGAAAGATTTAAGAGTAGCTCATGTGATCTTAGGAATTAAGATCTCTATAACATCAGAAGGAAATATATTATCTCAGACTCACTATGTTGAGAAGATACTTGAGAAATATAATAAAGAAGATCTAAATGTGGCTAGAACTCATGTAGACCTAACTCTTCATTTATCAAAGAATACTGGCTCAAGCGTATCGCAACTAGAGTATTCGAGAATCACCAGAAGTCTGATGTATCTCACAAATTGCACACGACCTGATATCGCTCAAGCTGTAAACAGGCTTAGCAGATAGACCTGGCCGGCGGTTTGGTTCCGGTTCGGAACCGAACCGAACCGGCCGGTTCCCGGATCCACAAGTGTGGAACCAGAACCGAACCGGTTAATTTCGGTTCCACACTTAAGTGGAATCGGAATCGTAAACCGAACCGATCGGTTCCGGTTCCGGTTCGAACCTTTTTTTAATTATATAAAAATTCGAAAATAATTTAAAATAAATTAGATTAATTTTATAAATAAATAAAATTATTAAATTAAAGAGCTTGAACTTAAATTTTTAAAAATTTAAGTTGCCTACGTATCCTCTAGAGGTGAGAGGAATCAAAGCTCACGTAGTTCCATTACAATTTTAAAATATTTCCACTTTGGAAATTTATAATTTTGTAATTATCAATCATCATTATCAGTTGATCCTTCAGCTCCGGTTCCGCTTGCACTTGTTGTTGCAGATGCATTATCGAACAAGTATTCAAAATCATCGGGGGCATCTTCTTGTTGTCTCGGATCAGCTCGAGTCCAATCATCCACACAAGATGTTGCTTCTAGAGTGCTTGGATGTAATGAAGATCGTCTAGCTTCCAATATATTATCTCCCAAGCTGAAGGCTTGCTCAACCGCAACGGTGGAAATAGGTGCTGCCAATATCTCTTTAGCAATAATTGATAAAACATGATATATATTTTGATGTCGGTTCCACCATTCAAGGATTTTAAATTTCTTACTAACTAAACTTTTAGTAGGAAACTCGAAATTTATAGATAAATAATTATCTAATTCGGGGTTATTAGTTGTCGTCTCCCTAGCTTTTTTATTTCGTTGCAGTAACCAACGATCTCATGCACTAAGTCTTGTTTGAATTACCGGTTCGCTACTACTAGATTCACTTAATGTTCCTAAGTTATATCTTACAATATAATCATTAAATAACTCAATTAAATCATTTTTTATTCTCACTATTATTCTTGTAATATCAATTTCATCTAATATTCCTAAATAACCATAGTAAGCTTGTAAAACACTATTCAAACCTTCTAATTTAAATTTAGGATCAAAAACAGCAGCAATAAGATAAAGTAAAAGAATTTCTCTAAAATAATTCAACCATTTTACCTTCATAACAGTAATGACTTTTAACAAAATAATATCATTAGGATCGTTACTTTCAAGATGTTCATCGAGAGTACCAACAATATTCAAACTTTCAAGAAGAAATAAATATGATGTAGGATAATAAACTCCGCTAAAAATTAAAGTAGCATCATTAAAAACTTTTAAAATTTCTAAATTTTTTTCACAAATATCCCATTGACTAGGAAAAAGTGTGATATTTTGAACATGTTGAGAAAAAAAAACTACATAATGCATCTTTGTATTGTAATGATTGACATAAAAGAAAATAAGTTGAATTCCAACGTGTTGGAACATCTCTTGAAAATTTAATCGGTTTAATACCATTTATTTTACAAAACTTGGCTCATTCTCTCATAACTTGAGAATATGACCAAATACAATTAAGTGTCGTCTTAATAGGATCAATGAAATGTGATAATTTTTGCAGACCATCTTGAACACATAAGTTAAGGACATGACATGTGCAACGAATATGAAAAAACGACCTCCTAAATTTGGTTGACATATTTCTTTTAAATCATTGATGGATGCAGTATTTGCATATGCATTATCAAATCCAATTGTTAAAATTTTATCTACTAAACCATATTCATCAAAAATTACCTTCAGCATTCTATAAATATTTTGTGCAGTATGTTGGTCATCAAAAATTCTAAAGGCAATAAGTCATTTTTGCATGGTAAATGATGCATCAATCCAATGACAAGTCACACCCATGTATGAGTGTGTTCGCCAATGGTCACTCCAAATATCAGAACATATAGAAATATGACCTTTAAGATCTTTAAATATTTCATTTAAAATAATTTTACCATCTTTGTATAATTTAAAAATATGATATTTTGTTGTGTTTCGAGTCATTCTAGATGCAACAGGATTTAAAGCATTATGCACGTAATTAGTAAAATGATATTTTTCACCAAAGCTTAAAGAAATATGTGTCATACAAGTTAATTTCACAAATTCTTCTATATTTTTTACATCAGGATATTTAAATAAATCTACAGCACTCGTACCTCTACTAGATGATGTGTACCTGGTCATTTGAGTTTGTGTCGTATCAAGTCCAAGTTCAACCGCATGATGTCTTTCTAGGTGCTTGATCATATTGCCGTAACCACCAGAAAATTTGTAGGAAACCCCACAATGATTGCAAACGGCTCTTGAAATTTTATCGTCTTGGTCTAAATGAAAATAAATTTTGAAAACATCCGAGGAACGAGACTTAACTTCTCTTCTCCGTGATTGTGAACCGACACTAGGGCCGCTCTCTTGGGTTGGCATATTTGACATTATGTTATCAGATGAGCTTGCCATTTTTTGTTTAAGAAATAAGTAAGGAGAATAAGAAAATTGAGAATGATAATAACTAATTGAGAATAAGAGAATTGTAGGAATTGAGAGAGTTGAGAAATTGGTGTGTTGAAATAATGAAAAATAACCCATATTTATAGAATTTTAGAATTTTTTTGATACCGAAAATGCCCATAATTATAATCGTTTTATTACCTTTATTAGAGGTATATTAGGAATTATATATTACAATTTCTTTTTAATGGTCGTTAGGCCTTTTCTTATTTAGGGGCATGGAGCCAAACAGCTCCCTGCCCCTTTCCCCAACGGCTAGTAGCCGTTGGGAGGGTTCCTGTTGGAACCGTTGGAACCGATCGCTTCCAGCGGTTCCAACCGGTTCGGTTCCGGTTCCCAACCGGAACCGTGGCATGATCTATTAGCAGATATAAGAGCAATCCAAGACATAATCACTGGAAAGCCATAGTAAGAGTTTTGAGGTATCTGGGAGAAACTTCAAAATATGGTCTGTATTATACGAGATATCCTATTGTTCTAAAAGGATACAACGATGCTAACTGGATATCTGATACAATAGATTCCAAATCTACGAGTGAATTTGTTTTCACACTTGGTGGTGCAACCGTGTCATGGAAATCCTTGAGGCAAACATATATTGCCCGGTCTACTATGTAATCAAAATTCATAGCATTAGACGAAACAACGGAAGAAGCGGAATGACTTCGAAATTTCCTAGAGGATATTCCTAATTGGCCCAAACCAGTGCCAGCGATAAGCATACATTGTGATAGTCGATTGGCTATTGGGAGAGCCCAAAATACAATGTATAATGGTAAGTCTCGACACATACGTCGTAGACATAATACCATACGACAACTGCTCTCAAGTGACATAATATCGATCGATTATGTGAAATCAAAGGAAAACCTAGCGGATCCACTTACTAAAGGTTTACCTAGAGAGCAAGTTGGGAAGTCATCCAAGGGAATGAGCTTGAAGCCTATAAATTAAGAACTGTCACTATGGAAACCCAACCTAGCTGACTGAAGATCCCAAGATCTAGGTTCAAAAAGGACAACTGAAACTTTGTACAATTCAAAACAAGCACTGTAGAGTTTTATACTCTTTCCCATTTCGATAATGACGTAGAGTGCTATCTTTCAAGGCTATGATAAGCTAAGGCTTTTAATGATTACTATATTAGGAGAAAAGTTCTAATAAGGGTAAAGGCAGATTGCCTTTTTATAGTAGATCATTTAGTTCAAGTAAGAAGTGAGGCCGCTTCCATGGGATTTTTACATGCTGAATTCTCTAAAGTGCTTGATGAATCAAGGACCAATGTTCATGGCCGAAATGAACACAACCGTAAAACGGAAAATGGTCGAAGTAAATCTGTATGTTGGCAATTGTCTTGGTTTACACTAACAGCATAACAATTCAAGACTATGGGTAACTGGTTCGCCAAGTAAATTTGATTGTCATTCACTAGGAAAGGTTCAAGGCAAAAGCTACATATTTCGATGCAGTTTTATTTCACGGAAACTCTCTCAAGTGTCTGCATTAATATTTAGAGAATTATGGGGGATTGTTGTAAATTCTCTAAATATATAGTATGGATGAAAGAGAGTCATGTCATTTGAGTAATGCCCAATGGGAAAGGCACTAACATGTAGGGACATGTCTTCTAAAATTGAAAGAACACACATTTAGGCTACAAATGGTTTAAGGAAGAGGTATAACCCTTAGGAGGTTACACCCCAAACCAAAGGGTGCCCTCAAAGGCACCATTTCATGTCTATATAAAGGAGCCTTCATGTTCATTCAAGAGAATCCAGAAAAATTAGAGGTCTCATACATTTGTCTTAGAAAGTCTAGTAAGAAAGAGTTTCTACCATTATCCTTGTTCAATATCTTGTTAAATGAGTGCCCATTCTACAAGAAGAATCAAAGTAATCCTGGGAGAACGTTAGCCACAAAATCTGTAGAGCACCGAGACGAGGCTAATAAGTTCTTAAGGACATAGACAACTCGACTTGAATTTAAAGTTTCATAAGTTTTCTACATTTTTGCAGGTTTTCTTACTTTCCTAAGTTTATGGTTTATGTTTAAATGTTGGCATGATTCCATTGTTATGTTTTGATTTAAGAATGATTATGATCGAATTCGCATGTTAAATTCGTTTGATAACACTTAATATACCACAACATTCTCATTTTTTTGTTCACAATATTTTTCTAAAGCGTGATTTGCTACATATTTTGTTGGCTTTGTATTATTATCCTTTTTTCAAAAGTTTTTGTATCTTTTTTTTTTCAGCATGTTGTTTTGCTAAAATTTGTTATTATGTCTATATTGTTACAGAGTTTTGCTACCTTTGAGAGATTTGCATTTATCATGATAAAAACTTTGAGTTAATGCAATTTATCATAACCCATTTAGTATAATTTATATTGAAATCAATCCTTAAGGACATGACAAGTCACATAAGAATGAGCAAAGTCGTCGCACATGTTCAATAAGATAATTTATTAAAATATATTTTATAAATTAACAAAAAGTCTAGATTTTCATAAATCAAATAAATACAATTTATATTAAAATAATTCTTAAAGGCAGTGGTGGTGTTACATTGAGGTGAGTTATGACAGCGCATTCGTTAATTCCGAGTATTTATTAAAACTTATTATATCCATTAATGAAAAATCTAATTTGTTAATGATATAATTTTGATTTTTCCTTTTTAAAACAAATAATATTTAAAATTTTTAGTTAAAATCAAAATTTATCTCAAGTTGAACCATGGAAGGCTATTTGAGTCATTTGAAAAAACCAAGGACGTATTTGATACAAATGAAAATATTATATCCTAATTCGAGAAAACATAATACTCGGTGACCCACTCTCATGATTACATTCAATTAAATAGGCCAATAGGTGACGAGCTCTTCGTCTCTCTCTTTATTTACCACTCAAACAACCAAACAGAAGAAGAGCCTCTCCAGTCTCCGGCCACCATTCTTCCCTCTCCAGTCAATACTATCAAAAGCAGAAGCAGCAGCCTGTCATGTCTCTTCTCACCGATCTCCTAAACCTTAACCTCTCCGAATCCACTGAAAAAATCATCGCCGAATACGTATGGTAATGATATTATTATAATTATTTCATCATCTTAAAATTTATCCTCAATTCTTATTTTTTTTCTTTCGATTTAATTTAATAAAATTTTATTTTCATTTCTATAGGATTGGTGGATCTGGTATGGATTTGAGAAGCAAAGGCAGAGTGAGTATTGAGAAAATGAGAAATAAAAATTTTTCTTTTTTAATTTTTACATATATATTAAAATAGTATAATTTTATTGTGCATGATCATCAAACAAACAGACTTTGCCTGCTCTAGAGACGGATCCTTCCAAGCTTCCAAAATGGAATTACGATGGTTCCAGCACTAACCAAGCCCCCGGTGATGACAGTGAAGTCATTTTATAGTACGTGTCTGCTTCCTATTCGTCAGAACTTTGATCATGAAAATTTTATCACAACACAGCGTTAAATTCAAATTCGTATTCTAAAATTGATTCGTTTGTATTTTTGTTTAATTTGATTTGGATCAGTCCGCAAGCGGTGTTTAAAGATCCATTCAGAAGAGGAAACAACATCCTGGTAAATTCGTTTTCGCTGTTGAATTTAAATGAGATTCTGAGATCTTATTAAGGTTAATGGGGGCATTAACGTCTTTTCATATAATTGTTAATGAAAAATTAGGTGATGTGCGATGCGTACACACCAGCCGGGGAACCCATCCCCACCAACAAGAGATTCAATGCTGCCAAGATCTTCAGCAACCCCGATGTTGTCGCCGAAGAGCCATGGTATTATTATTATTTTTTATTTACTTTCAAAAAAAAATTATTTATATGTATTTTAACATTGGTGTTATTTATTTGTTTGTTTAGAGACGGTCATTTTCCTTGATATTTTTAGACTAATTTTGTAATGAAAAAGATTTTATTATTTGATTTGTTTGGTGAATTATAATTATCAATTTTATAGAAATTTTAAAATGAAATGATTCTTTATCAGTTATTAAATTATAATGAAATGATCAGAGCCGCTAATTAAGCCACATAAAGATAGCATTTGGATACATTATTTCTTTTAATCCTAACTATTAATTGTCTTCTCTTTCACTCACATCATTGTACTTTATAATATAGATATATTTCATAAATTAATACCATGGTCCATGGTCCCATTTTTATTTTTTTAATTAAAAGAAAAGTAGTGTAACATTTATTAATTAGTGGGACCATAATATAGTTTGATTTTGTACCTAACCAAGTTGTTAGGTACCGAAGGAATATTGCAGCTAACTACCCACATAAGTGGAAAAAATCAACAATAAATCCATGGAAGCGTTTAATAGACAATATTTTTGCACTGTTACTGTGTATAATTATCCCTTTCATTCGGAAGCTTATTGTTGAAAATGAATTATGTAATTGAAACAAAGACTTGTTTGATAATCTGCAATATTTAGGTATGGCATTGAGCAAGAGTACACTCTTCTTCAAAAAGACATCAATTGGCCCTTAGGGTGGCCTGTTGGCGGGTACCCTGGCCCTCAGGGACCTTACTACTGCGGAGTTGGCGCTGATAAGGCTTTAGGCCGAGACATCGTGGATTCTCACTACAAAGCTTGCCTTTTTGCTGGAATAAACATCAGTGGCATAAATGGTGAAGTTATGCCTGGACAAGTATGCCTCATACCAGAACACTCATGTGTCAGTTTATTTGCGTGTGTCTTCATAATTTATGTTGTCTATTTATTTAAACAGTGGGAGTTTCAAGTTGGTCCCTCTGTGGGTATCTCTTCTGGTGATCAGTTGTGGATGGCTCGGTACATACTGGAGGTATGCCCATAAGTTGCTAGTAATATTATCTTTTTTCCCCCTGATCTTATTTTGCTAGGTTTTTTGATCTTAATCAAACAGAGGATCACCGAAATTGCTGGAGTTGTTCTTTCCTTTGATCCAAAACCAATCAAGGTCTGTTTTGACTCTGCAATCGCATTTTCGTTTATGATTAGAGGTTTCAGCCTAACCATATGATATAATTACTCGAGTAGTTTGCTTAATTCTTCTTGCATCTTTCTTCAAATGATCAGGGCGACTGGAACGGTGCTGGTGCACACACCAACTACAGGTACTTGCTAAAAGAATTTTCTATAACGTGACATGAATATGGGAATTGCATTTTTGATCGATGGTTTCAATTTTGCTCTCAGTACCAAATCCATGAGGAATGATGGTGGACTTGATGTGATCAAGAAGGCCATTGAAAAGTTAAGCTTACGCCACAAGGAACACATTGCTGCTTACGGAGAGGGCAACGAAAGAAGATTGACAGGTCGACATGAAACTGCTGATATCAACACTTTCTCTTGGGTATGTGACAACAATTTTCCATTTCAAAATTTCGGAATGTTATTATATAATATTAAGGTCGTGTCTAGGGAGATAGTCAAATATTAATTTATTATATGTCTTATAGTGAAAGCTTTATACATTGAGTACGATATTTTTTTAATTAGATAATATTCTTATGTTGCTTATTTTGTACTAATTTATTTCTTGTACAAATCAAAGGGTGTCGCCAACAGAGGTGCCTCCATTCGTGTTGGTCGTGATACAGAAAAAGCTGGAAAGGGTAAGCATATCTTTTGATTTTACTCTTTCCCAACTGCTTTTGCTGAACTTTTTGTTTATTTTTATGATTGGCAGGATACTTTGAAGACAGAAGGCCAGCTTCAAACATGGACCCTTATGTTGTGACTTCCATGATTGCTGAAACCACCATTCTGTGGAAATCTTAATAAGGAAAAAAAAAACTTGAATTTGGAAGATGAAAGGTTAAATTGAACCCACCATATAAATAATCTCAAGTCTCTCTTCGTTAACTTGTGTATGCATTTGAACTTGGTCTTGCCATTCAAAACTGTACTCTATGGGTTTCCTAGGTCTTTGGAATTCTTGGTTGTGTTTATGGTGATTGTAATTTAAACACGCACATCTTCTATTCAAGAATAAAGTAGTTGATTTAGCACTTTTTGGAACCATTATGATAATGAGAGATGTTGGTCACTTTGGATTGCATTAAGTTGAAAACCTTATGCCAAATTTGAGAATAACTTAATGGTTTCTTCCTACTTGGTAACAATCAATGGTACCTATAGATATCGCATGGGATGATATCATCCAATTCCATTTGTTTCCACAAATTCAAAATAAACATGACTCATATGTACAAGGTTTTGGGGTTAGCGCAAAAGTATCCATGTGATTGAAATTTAAAATTTTCTTTCATAATCACTTTAAGGATCGAGGTTATGTCATTGACAAACACACTTTTCATAATTTTTTACGTTTGGCTATAGACGAGGGGATTCTAATATTTTATTAATATTTAATAAAATTTTTCCATTTGGTTTAAAACAATCTTTCACAATTTGGTGACTAGAGAAAACTCCTAGAAGATGAAGAGGATCTGACGTGATCACTTAAGTCCCTACCTTTTTAAGCTTTTATCGCGTTAGTGACAAAGTTCTCTTTATATCTCTTTGTTCGAGAAGGTATAAGGCTTTCATGGCTTGTATAATCCTATACGAATCTTGAAACTTTTAAAAGATTACTAATTGATTATTTATCAATTAATATTTTAATCATATCAATTATTAAAAGATTTAATCAAAATTGTATTAGGATTAGTGTGGTGAGTTAGTTAATGAGTTTTAATTCAATTAGAACTCTTATTTGGGTTTAACTTACTAAAATGAAGTTTAAGTTCAAAACTAACAACAACTTAAATTCCATTAGGATTCTTTCCAAAAATAACTTTTAATAAAATAAAAATTCTAATTTTACTTAAAATAAAATTCTGAAAATTTTTGCAAAATTTTGTAATTTCAGAAATTATAGTTTGACCCATGAACTTTTGGGTATTTACAATAAATCCTCAAAACTTTTAGAATTTGTAAATTGATCCCTACAACAGAAAACACTAGGGACAGGTTTTACTCGCCTGCGCGCATCGCGACACGCTGGCGCGACCCGGAGGAGAAAGTGTCTCCTCCACATGATTTCCATGTTCTGTTCGCGGGTGTTTTTCACTAAAAACTCGACCTTTCCGAATTCTGTAAGTTGAAATTTTACATAGTTGTTAGTGTCTATGTCTAGTATCAACACAAAAAAATTCACCCTAAAATAATAATTTTATCCACTTAAAATAATAGCATAATAGAACAGTATTCTATAGGATCCTTAATGCATGTTTTTGTTTTTTTCATCAAAATGACATAACCTCAAAAGCATCTGATACCGCTGTAAGGTTTTGGGATTAGCACGAAAGCATCAACGTGACTGAAATTTAAAATATTCTTTCAAAACCACTTTAAGGATCGTGGTTATGTTATTATTGATGTAAACAAATATACTAATAAAATTAATCTCTATTAATTTTAAACATGCATGCAAATAATATATTTATCAATATAAATAAAAATCAACGATAAAGTAATCATACCTGAATGTGTTTATCATTTTCCCGAGTCTTCTTGAATTTCCTTCTTGAGTTTTCCTTTCTGGTAGTGCACCGAGCATTGCACCTCTAATTGGCACATCAGAATTCGTCCACGAACAAATCGATCCCACTTTTAAAAACTAAGAAAACCATTTTTCTTTCTTGGATATTGAAGTCTTAGATTAGGGTTCAAGAAACTGCTTTCATTGGATTAAACTTTAAACAATTTGGGAACAACTAAGAGAGATAGAGCGCTTGTGTGTGTGTTTCGGCAAGGGAAGAAATCTTACCTCGTTGGCCGAATTTTGACTCCTTTAAATAGATGGATTGGGAGCTTGCTTCTTGCCATTTCATTTTTTCTTGCCCTTGTGAGGACCAGAGACAGCAAGAACTGCCCCATTCTCATGTTCTTCAACCTTCAAGATATTTTGGGTCTTTTCATAGGTCTTTAACCAGCCATGAAGCTCACTAAGTGACTTAGTTGATCTAACTAACTTGTTCATGTTGAAGTTGGAAATGAAGCCATTGAAAACGGGAGTAAGAGATTGTAGGATCAAATCCACCTTAACTTTGAATGTTAGTCCTAGATCAAATGTATATGTTTGATCGATCAAATGATCATTTAGAGCACATGATCAGAGACAATAGTCTTTTCCTTCATTTTCATCCTGAACAACTTACTTGTAATATCGTATCTAGCGGTTTCACTACTTTCACCGTACAGTTCTTGTATGTGTTCCATGATTTCCACCGACGAGTCTATCTTTTCATATTACTCTTGCAAAACTGAGCTTAGAAAGGCTTTGATATAGCTTCTTACATTGAACTCATCATTTTGCCATTTTTGATAAGCAACAACCTTTCCATAGGATTATGATTTATCATATCGGGAACAAAGTAGAGACGCTCGTAATCCAAGACAATCTTGAGCTTATGACGCCAATCCAAAAAATTCGGGCCAATGAATTTGTCTCTGTCAAGTATTATGGCTAATAGATTCATTTTACATCACGTACTCCGTTGAAAATAATAGTTTGTTAGTTATTTTGTAGTAAGTTTGTCATTTAAACAATATTGCTCCTACTAGTTTTATTCGAATTTCACACTCCCATATATGGTAGACAAAAATTTTATTGGATATATTTATAGTGGGATACCGAATTCTCACTGTTAATGTCATGTATCACCTAATGAGTTTTGACACTTCATATTTAATGAGTCAAAACTCATTTTTTGTTTTGTATCTCTGTATAAGGCTCGACCTTTCCACCTATGGCAGATAATGTCTCACCTAATGGGTTTTGATATCTTCACTAGTTAAGTTATGCCCGATATTTTTCGTCGCATAACACATGTGATTGACCCTCACTTAATGAGTTTTGGGTTTACAATTATTAGGCTACATAAACGAACAAGTCAAATAGAACTTAAACATGTGAGGGTCTCTCATTTAATGGGTTTAGGGATTGCCAACATATATTTAATAGACTACTTGATTGTGTTGGAAGGTTAAGACTTAATATTTAATCTTGGGGATTAATTAATTATTTATATCTCTATATTGATTTATGCATTTTCTTTTAGTGCGTCTTGATCTTTTTGTATCTTATACTTTCATTAAACATCGTGCACAAGCACAATTTTCATAACTTTTATGTTTGTCTCTAAACGATGGGATCTTAATCTTTTATTAACATTTAATAAAACTACTCTTTTTGGTTTAAGATAATCTTTCACAATTCGGTAACTATAGAAAACTCCCAGAAGATAAGGGGGTCTGGTGGCGTGACCACTTAAGTCCATACCTTCTTAAGCTCTCATCGCCTTGGTGACATAGTTCTTTTTACTACCTACTTATTCGAGAAGGTCTCAGGCTTTCATGGCTTGTAAATCCTATACTAATATTAAAACTTTTAAAAGAATACTAATTGATTATTTAATAATTAATATTTTAATCATATTGAATTATTAAAAGATTTAATCAAAGTTATATTAGGATTAGTGTGGTGAGTTAGTTAATGAGTTTTAATTCAATTAGAACTCCAATTTTGGTTAAACTTCCTAAAAAGAAGTTTAAGTTCAAATCTAGCAATAAGTCAAATTCCATTAGGATTCTTTCAAAAAATGACTTTTAATAGAATAAGAATTCTAATTTACTCAAAAAAAAATTCTGAAAATTTTATAATTTCAGAAATTATAGTTTGACCCATGAACTTTTGGATATTTATAATAAAACCTCTAAACTTTCAGAATTTAATAAAATTAATCCTTGCGGCATAAAACACATGGGAGGGATCTTACTCGCCTGCGCACGTCGCGATGCGCTGGCATACGTGTTGCAACCTGGAGGGACAGTGTCTCATCCACCTGATTTCCATGTTCTGATCACGATCATTTTTCACTAAAAACTCAACCTTTTCGAATTTCGATTGAGTTGAAATTTTACAGAATTGTCAGTCCATATGTATAGTGTCACCACAAAAAAAAAATCAGACGAAAATAATAATTTTATCAACATAAAATAATAGCCTAATGGAATAGCATTCTATAGGATTCTAATGCATGTTTTTTATTTGTTTTCATCAAAACGACATAACCTCAAAATCATTGATACCACTGTAAGGTTTTAAGGTTAGTGTGGAAGCATCCATGTGACTGGAATTTAAAATTTTCATCTAAAACCACTTTAAGGATCGTGGTTATGTCGTTCTTGATGTAAACAAATATACTAATAAAATTAATTTATATTAATTTTAATTATGCATGCAAATAATTTATTTGTCAAAATAAATAAATAATAATAATAAAGTAATCATACATGAATGCGTTTATCAATTTTCTAAGCCTTCTTGAATTTGCTATTTGAGTTTTCCCTTGTAGTAGTGCACCATGAGTTGCACCTCTAGTTGACACACCATAACTTGTCCACGAACAAATCGCTCTCACTTTTGAGAACTGAGAAAACTCTTTATCTTTCTTGGTTGTTGAAGTCTTAAATTAGGGTTCAAGAAATTGATTTCCTTGAATTGATATTGGAACAATTTGGGAACAACTGAGAGAGAGAGCTTGTGTGTGTTTCGGATCCAAGGAGGAAATATTACCTTATTGACTGAATTTTGACTCCTTTAAATAGATGGGGATTGTCTTTGATTGTATTACAATACAATAAGGACAATCCAATATCTCTCCAAATTAGATTTGGTCTCTTTAAAATTCTTTACCAAATAATAATTAGGAAACCTTAACTAAATGATAATTTCTTACTGAATAAGACTTCCATATTTAATCTAAATTATGACTCAACTAAATAGGGTGCTAGCCAACTAAGTCAAGACCCAATAAACTAAATATTATGTTGGCCCAATAATTAATTCACTTACTTCATTTTAATTAACTATTAATCAAAATTACATTTAATTAAATTTAATTGATTTAATATAAATATCAAATATTTATTTAAATAATTAATCTAATTTTATATTTCTAATTTATTAATCAAATTAATATTTTCGAAATATTTTGAATGTCTTAACCTTATTAGGAAATCATATTTTAATTAAAAAAAATCTAATTTTCATATTAATTGCCAAAATAATCATTTATTAATTTGAATTTATAACATATACGATAACTATATTTGTGCGATCGTCATAGACTTATTACTGAGTAACAATGAGATGATATTAACTCTTTAATAATTCATCTCTATGATATGCCATATACCATGGGTAATCACATAACAACATGTCATGGTCTCTAGTCGATGAATGAAGTGGGAAAACATATGAACCTGTTAGAATGCACTTCGAGCATGTCATCTCATTCCTTCCGATATTTATGTTCCTTATCGAGTCTGAGATCATGGTTAGGTCAAATATTTATCACTCGATATATTTCAAAACTCGATCTCGTGAATTTGATATCTATAAGATATCGATTATATTGGCCAAAAACTTATAACCACATCTTTGAGTTTTTTTGAAACATCTCTAGCTTTTATTATCAAATTTATCGAATCTCTTCTTGAAGCACACATGACTTCGTACGTTAATAGCTCAAGACCATCTAGCATTTATTCAAAGGACGTGGCTAGTCAAATGATGATATACTAGTGAATCATTAGTACTATCATACAAGTTAACATGTGAACTCAGGTTAGAGGATATAATGACACTAATGTATTATCACGAAGATCAGTGACCTTATATAATATTACCATATGATGTTACACTTATGTGGTCGTGTTCGATATTTCATTCTACTAATGAAAATATTTATTGTTTGTGTCCTTATGATATGAGACTCATCATCCATTTTATTAACATCAAATGTCAATATAGACGATATACAACAATATTGATCGAGTGATATATTCTTGTCCCGTATAATAACCACATTTTACTAAGAACTTAATTTGAGACTTATTTGTATAAATATCGTTGACTCTCATAATCATAAACATCTTTCGGATTAATGATATTCATCTGACATAATGTCTCAGGACATACACATAAAATATGGATGTAACGATGTGTGAAAAAACAAATGCATTTTATTAATAATAAATTGTATTACAAAATATTACGTCTTAAATCATAACATTCACAACAAGTTTTATGACATATACTCTAACAATATGGGCTTGTAATTTTGACCATCAATTTAGGAATGTTATTTAACTATTATTTTTTAGCATATTATCAAGAGATTTCAAATATTTTTAACATTAAAAAATACTTTTAATATGATTTTAAATACTCCTAAACAGTATTTAAAATTGGACTCAGAAGGAATGTTGTATCGAATCTAGAAAATATGAGAAAAAAATTTATTTGATTTTATAATAAGTATTTTTTAGGACATGTGAGATGATTTGGGTCCATAGGTTTGAAATTGAAGTGCACTCATTGATGCAACAAACCTCCATAGCGTTAGATGTCGATGCTCTATAACAAATGATGAAACCTCATTTTACTCCAATTGGAATTTTTTTCCCCTTCTTTTAAAAGATAAGAAACAAATAAAGTTTAAATTTAAATTTTATCCCTAGCCTCCTCCAATATTTGAATTGTGGTGGCAAATTAAATATAGGTATTTGAAAACCATAAGACCATGTTTCTTGGGACTACTCCAATTATAACACACACAAATATATGTGTGTGTTAAATATTTTTAAATATTCTCATCGCACCATATGACGGTTTCATATTAAAATTATAAAATAAATTAATAAATACATTAAATAAAAATCATATTACAATTAAAAATACATATTATAATTTTGTAATAATTATATTATAACAAGAAAACATATTAGATCATCTTATTAAAATAAAAAACTATTAAATTATCTACAA